>AUXJ01003930.1:0-27060 GCA_000482205.1 Herpetomonas muscarum
TTTTCCTCGATGGCGGGTTCCGGGAAGGTAAACATCACGACATAGCATGGTTCTGCCCAAAGAAAGAACTCAACCGTTTGTGTTGGGTTTTTCTTTGCGTGTGGAGGGAAATAAACAGGGCTATACCCACCTTATCACCTGATTCTCCCGTAGCCTTTCCATGTTTTTTCCTCTCACATCACGATCACCTTCACCTTGTTGTGTTCTTTCCGGTTGCAGTTAACGTGGGATAATTTAACAAAAAAAAAAACAATAAATGTTATACACACTGGCGGAGTCTTGTCCACGTGGCTGCCCTCCCCCCCCCCCCCCTCCCCCCCTCCACACACACGCCTCCTTTGCACACCGCCTCTGTTGTGTGCGGTGGTAGGATAAGGAAGGGGGGAGGGCTTACGGAGGACCGAGTCAATCTTCATGGTACCGTACCCTCTCGCGTCGTATGTCGGTGAGGTGAGGAGCGCAGTTGTATGCCAGCTGCTCGATCGAGCCGGGTGGTGGTAGCACCACTACACTCCTACCCATGAAATAAAACTCCTTTGGATTGTTGTAGCAGCGTAGTGATGATGCGGGTACAGTTGTATCACAGGCGCCGTGACTATGGAGGCACACTCCGTAACGTATTCCCACACTTTAATTATCCCTTTTCTCTCTCTCTCTCTCTCGTTGTCGGTCCATCATGTAAAAGTGAAACGTGTGAACACATCTGCCACACCCACTTAGCTCTTCCTTAGTGTTTGCTGGTTTTTGTACGTGCACAGGCATCCGCAGTGCCCTTTCAGTAAACACGCTTCTTGAAAGGGAAAAACAATTTGTTCCCCGTTTGACCAGATACGCGCTAACGTTAGGATGCTACAGTCTCGTCGCGTGGCGTCGTCCTGGACCCGTCCACTGAATCCTAACACCCTCTGTCTATTCAGCCGAAGAAATTTCTGTGCTAGAAATGTATCCGGTGAGGGCGCTTGTGCGTGGCGGTGGTCCGCTTCGATATCCAGATCTGCGTGCATGCGGGCGACGGCGGCCTCTGCGGTGTGTCAGCAGCGCTGCGGTCACTTCACCGCTACCCCGTCCCTTCATCAGTCGTGGGCACGGAACTCAATGCGGCCGTGGATGTGCCCAAAGGAATCCTGTCGTGCTATCAATCCTGCGACTAGGCAGGAGTGTGAGGGGTGTGGCACGGAGAAGCCCAAGCTGCTAGGGTGGAAGTGCGTCGGCTGCGGTGCGCGAAACCACCGCGGTGTCAAGCGTTGCAAAGGGTGTAGCGAGCCGTTTGAGGCCAGCAAGGACTTTTGGATGTGTGCCGTCTGCGGCGAGAACAATCGCATCGACGAGCTGGACGACAACAGTCGCTGTGGCTACTGCTCCTACGACATGGCCCCCTTGGCCCTCTCTGAGGAGCGCCTCGCGGAGCTGAACCAACAACGCGAGGAGGCGTTCCAGAGCCAGCAGGAGCGGTTCGACAGCATCAGCGCCGCTGAGGCAGAGGCGCAGTACGGGGAGGTTGACGGGGGGCCGGTGGAGTTGCCAGGAGAGTTGCGCGGCAAGTCTCCAGCGCTTGGGCAACACGCAGGCGGCGCGGCGACGAAGCCGTCCCCGAAGGTGCCCACATCAATCCCCGCGATTAAGCCCTTTGTCAACAAGCAAGCGGAAACGCGGCATTCTAGACTGTACCGCCGCTCCAGCCCGCCTCCGTCCGGCGACGTTATCCCGCCGGGACCACCGGGGTTCGACTGGATGTGCCGCGACCCGTCATGCGCCCAGATTAACCCCGGCGACGAGGAAAATTGCTCGCAGTGCGGCAAGCACATTGCACCCGCAGAATGGGAGTGTCCGTCGTGTGCAGCAGTGAATCATCTTTCCCGCTCTCGGTGCTTTAACTGCCATTCTGGCATCCCAATTAGTTGGACCTGCCCATCCTGCAACTGTGCAACGAGTGTGTATGATAAGGAGTGTCGGCAGTGCCACGAGGCACGGCCCGCCGCGGAGCCCCGTGAGGTGCGTGACGTGTGGGCAAGCGAGAATCAGGCCGGGCGCGGAGGCGGTGGTGGACCGTCCTTCCGTAAGAGTGACTGGTACTGTACATCTTGCAACGGACTCAACTTCTCCAGGCGCACGGACTGCTACCAGTGTGGAGCACCCAAGGCCGCCGGTGGATCACCTAATCAAGCGGCTGGGTTTGGTGACCGAGGTGGCAGCAGCTTCCACAACGCGGAGGCTCAGTGGTCGGGCGAGGCCTCGCAACCCCGCTCGACCGACCACAACAACTGGGTCTGCACCCACTGCCAGGCCAGCAACTTCCGCACCCGCAGCAAGTGCTGGCAGTGTGGGCAGGAAGCGGCGCACACGGTCCGTGGAGGCGCTGGCGTGGGACGGGACGAGAACATGCCCCGGTTTGAAAAAGAGGGTTTCCAGGACGGCCCGGACAGCAAGCCAGCGGAGGGTCGCATGAATATGTGGCAAAAGACCGACGACTGGGTCTGCGCCAAGTGCTTCTCCAAGAATTACCGCGGTAAGAGCGACTGCTTCAAGTGCGGGGCGTCACGCAGCCTCGCCGTCTCCCCACGCCGCGCGAACGTCCGTAAGCCTGTGAAGCTGTAATTGACATTGCGTATTCACATAACAGACATCTTTTTTTTCTCGGCTGAAGAATTGCACCCGGGGGGCATTCGCTACACCCTTGTGTGTCAGATACGGCGTCTCTCCGCCTTCCATTCTCGTGGGAAGTTGGCACATACAGTACCTCCCTATAGCGGTGTGGAGAGGTGGTTCAGAGTCGAACACAGCTAAGCGAATACTTCGCTTTTGTGGAGAAAAAATAATATATTTATCAGTGACTTTGTGTATATGTGCTCCGGTAGAAACTCTCTACATGAAAGGTGGTCTTCAGTGGCGACACTAAAAATCGCCAACCATCCCTTACGTACACGACATCCACTGTAAATGGTTTGCAGAAAAAGGATGCTTAGATCGTTGACGAGCACGCGTATGATCTGTGAGGCATTCATTAGTTCTAAATTACCCACCCTCCCCTTGTTTGGCTCCATTACTACAACGAATCTAACATGTGATATACATACATGTATATATGTAGCACTGGTGCGTGTGTAATTGCAGTTCACCGCCTGCTACGGAAACACACACGATCTATGCGTAGGGTGGCGACACACATCCGTGAGGGTTTCCTCCGCCACGGTGCTCCGTTTCGGAGCACATCTCAGCGTTGGAAGGTGTCCTGTCACGATGACGGGCCTATTTCAGCAGCGGGGTGCTGCATCCGCAGCAATTCTCCAACAGGTGGCATGGTGAGTCGAAAGGTCTTCAGCACAACACGGCCGCTTTTGTCCGCTACAACGGCAGACCGCTCACAACTCCAAATGGGTAATGAAATGAGAGACCCCTCTGGCGACATCGACGGTGACGAGGAGGAGGAACTACTTCGCAGTCTTGTACAGGACGCCTTTCACCCCGCGGCGGCCACATCACCAAAGGCGTGCAGCGCAGCCGTGAAGGATGCTGCGAAACAGGAGTTTCTCCGTGGCGGGCCATCGGGACCGCCGCAAAGTCTTAATGAGAAGAAGGCCACTACAGAGGCTTGCACGGCCAGCACCGCTTTGGTTGGCGACGGGCACGACGCAATCGGTTCCACGGTTCTCGTAGCGCGTGCCGGGAATGCACAGTTCGAGCCGTTTTCCCGCCTGCGAAGGAAATGCTACACCTTCAATGTCAACAACCACAATGGCATCGTGAGCCGCGAGGAATCCATCGAGTGGATGTGCACACATTGCCAGACCTTCAATTTTATAAATCGCTCCACCTGCAGACACTGTGGGTCCCCTGCAACGGATTCGCACCGCGATAAGCATCCGCCCGTACGCCATGTAGTACTTTTCCCTAGTGCGTGGTTATGCACTGGCTGTGGTGCACGCAACGATAGCACGCCGCCAGCTGCGGAGCCTAGCACAGCGAGTGGATCGACGGCGGCGGACAGTCAATCTCCGTCCATCGCCTCGAGAAAGAAGTTCATGTGCAATGCCTGTGGATCCTTCTTCGCTGGCGCAGCAGACTGGTGCTGCACAGAGTGCCACACAATGAACTCCAAGGCAGCAGTGCAGTGCGCAAGTTGCTTTCTTGATCGCCCCGTCAGTTGGACGTGCAAGGGGTGCAACGCAGAGGATAACAGCATTTTTAGTCTCGTTTGCCGAACGTGCCAACAGAAACGGGCACCCATCCGCGAATCGGATGCCGTGGTGCGGTGTGGGTGCTGCAACAGCCGCAATGACGTTCGGTGGGAGCTCTGCGGATCCTGCATGGCGCCGCTTCCAGCTATGGGGGATACTGTAACGCAGGCACAGTGTATTCCCGATCACACAGACGCTGCTCGACTGCAGGCGCGACCAGTACTGCCACCTCCAGTCGTAGACATGCAGCTAACAAGCTTCGGGGTCGACCAGGCCCACTTTCCAGGCCTGCAGGAACCCCTGGGCAAGGGCACCAGTCTAGCCGCCGCCCAGTCGCATCATCATCACGTTGGCAGTCGTGAAACAATGGGTGGTGGTGGCATCTCGTCAGGTGGCGAAGTTGCCGGTGCGTGGTGGTGTGTCCACTGCAACGTGATTCAGCGACGAAATGCACCTTTTTGCGACATTTGTCTTCGTCCCCGCCTCCTTGCACAGCAACGCGACAACTCCTCCGCGGTAGGGGGTGTTAGCGATGATGCCAAGGCCACTGCACAACCATCATCCACGCCAAGTTCGACGATCCCCACTGCTGTCCCACCGGGGTCGTGGCAGTGCCCGTACTGCCGCCAGTACCAAGTCGCGACTGAGCGCTCCTGCTGCGGCCACAACCGAGAGGTCCCAAACGCGTACTGGATGTGCGAAACCTGCGCCAGTGTCAACAGGAATGCGCGCAAGGTGTGCATCGGATGTGGCGAGGCACGACGACAGCAGCCTTGGGTGTGCCCGACGTGCCAGAGCAAGAACGCGGCGGATGACTTTGACTGTACTATTTGCGGCATCGCCCACCCATCACTGTGGCGCTGTGCGTCCTGCCGCAATGTGGCCCATACCTCCGATACTGCATGTGGACGCTGCGGCGCGGAGCGGCCCCCGACCACTCCACACGTCGTGTGCCCTGTGTGTGCAGCGCCCAACACGTCAACACGCAAGTCTTGCTTTCGCTGTCGAGCCCGTCTGGGTGACGACACTTGGAAGTGTGTCAACTGCAAAACAGCCGTCGCGGATCGCACTCTCGCGCGCTGCCCAGCTTGCCACACCGCACGGGACTACGACCTGACAGAGGAGACGTGGGTCTGCGACGTGTGCGAAACAGCTATTGCCTCGGGCGGATCGCTGCCTGTTCGTGAGGAATGCCCACGCTGCGGTGGCGCAAGGGACAACAAGGCTCGGCGCTCGCTGTCATTCCCGAGCCGGTGGCGGTGCCGCAGGTGTCGTTTGCAAAACTTCTCGCGATCCCCTACCTGCGTAGAATGTGGCGAAAAGCGGTTTGTCCCGACGCTCAACGCTACTGTGAGCTGTCCCCACTGTTTCCGCCGCACCGTCCTTGACAGTCAGGAGGTCTGCCAACACTGTGCTGGCAGCCTCTCAGCCGTGCTGACAGATGCCGGCACCGCCATCTCCGTCGGCGGTCGTGGCCTCTTTGCGGCCCTGGAGGACACTGACGTCTTGGCTGAAACACCGCCGCCGCACTCCCGCACAATCGGCACAGCGGATGGCGAAGCGGGAACGCACTCGTCGTTCGCAACCGCTCGCCCCTCCGATGCTCCCAGCGATGCCACAGCACTCGCTACACCGACAGAGAGGACCGCTGCTCCACCTGTTACAACCAGCCACATCCAAGATGACTCCCTATTAGATGACGACAGTGTCGAGCTGGAACCATTTGACGGGGACGAGGAGTGGGTGAGCATGATGGAGTGTTCTGATGAATGTCAGTATAGCCCGTCGCTGCAGGGGGAGCTGGAGGTATTCCCGCCGCTCGCCACATGGATCTGCGTCAGATGCGAGAGCAGCAACACGGAGGAATATCTGGCGTGCGTTGGTTGCGGTGCCCCACACCCATGATATCCGCATCATTGCACCCTCAGTTGTCCCTGAGGACATAGGTGAACTGTCTCATCACTGGTGCCACCTGCTGGCGTCACGGAAGATGTTAGCACCCTCCCTGTTTTTGTTGGTCGTATATGCTCTACCCAGTCGCTCATTCCTCATGTTCCCCACGGATGGAATGGGCGCTTCCTGGAGTATTCACGAAGCGTTAACCAACATCACTAACGAAAAATAAAACTGTCGTAATAATAGCAAATCTCGCCATTCTATAGGTTGATCGGCGCGGTAAAGTGCCATATGTACTAGTCAGGGGGGATATTGATTTAGGGAGGCGTTCGTCTCCTTTCCATGCTGGCCTTCCACATGAATATGAATCACGCAACCACCGCCTGCTCCCCTCCACTGTACTTTTGCGTGTGCGTACCTGTGTTGATTGGTACCTCGGTTGTATTAGAGCCGGAAGAACATACAGCAATTACTAGTCTCAGTCGCCGATAGCCGCCCGTGTGTGTACTTCGATACGCATAGGAAACCATTGGTGCTGACACTGTCTATTAAAGCAAAGAATACATATATTCAAGTCTTCTTCGTGACCTTCCCTTCCAAAAAAGAGAGGCGGCGTGCTTCGTGAACTATTTGTCTGCGCACGCAAAAGGGAAGAAATAAAGATTCGTTGCTCTCGGTCGAGTGAACGCTATTTCCTTTGAATAGAGGAATTTTCTGGCAGAACATATTGACGTGGCAAGGCCATTCCTTGAAGAAGTAAAAAAAAACTTAGTTCTAAAAACATTTAGGTTTTCACCATTATTTATTATTTCTTGCTCGCTCTCTATTCTTATTTTAGGCGATCCGCGAGCCCGTCACCGCTTGACTCACACGTTGCTATCGTCACTACAACGTGCCCCCCCCCCCCACACCCCCACACCCCCACTACACTCCATAGCACACGACCTCCGCGTGGCAACCTCTATTCGTATAGTCCGAGTAAATATTTATCTCCTTTGAGATTGAGCACTTTTTTATTTCAAAGCTAAAGCGCCTCTCTCTTCTTGTTCTTTGTTGTCCTTTCCCCCCTCGCCGTTACCTTCTGTGAGCCCAGCATCTATCGTTCCTGGACGATACTACTCGTTTTTCTTGAGGCTGACCACTTCGGAACATCGCACTTCTGGTGCCAACACTTCACAGCCATGCCGTCTGACAACAGCTGGATCAGCGAGGCACTTGTGCAGTACTCGCGCTCCCCGGTCTGGCGCACACCCGTCAATGACTTTGTGGATGAAAACTGCGGTGTCTTTGACAACGATGATGAAATGAAGTTTGAATACACAACCATCCACAACAAGTTCAAAGCTCTGGTGGATCAGATACTCACAAGCTTCGTGGAGGAGCTCGGTGTGTCTCTCCCTGATGCCCTCGCCGCTGTGAAGTCCTCTCTCGCGGATGAGAAGAGCGTCGGCCACAAGCCCCTTGATCGTCTGATGAATTACATTTTCATGGTCGAGGACTTTGTGAGTTTTCACAGCATGATGGTGCGGCGCAACATAGAGCTTGACATCCTTGCCACGGAGATGCTTCGGGCGAAGGGGGTCGACCTATCGGCGAACGCCAGCGACCTTCAGCATAATGCGACGCCGTACAGTGTGGATGTGCAGCTTGCCATGGCCGAGAACGGCGACGTGGACGAGGAGACCGCGCTCCGCAACGCCATCGCTGCCTCGCTGGCGGACCATGGGATGGAGAGCAAGCAACTGGAGCTGGAGGAGGCGCAGCTGAAGGAGGCCCTCGCGCTCTCCGTGCAGGCGGAGAAGGAAAAGGCGCGCCAGTCGGTTGAGAAGGTGGAGGTGGAGGCGAAGGAGTTGGCCGCGCATGACCAGGCTGCGGCGCAGGAGATGCGCGCCCAGCGGCTGAGTGCCATCGAAGAGCAGAAGAGCCTCACGATCGAGGCCCTCTCCTCCCGCACGTTGGAGGCTCAGCAGGAGACGAAGAAGCGGCTGGCGGTGAAGGAGGGGAAGCAGGTCTCATCCCCGGAGGTACCTTCCCCCCCGCGAAACACAGCACCTGTGAAGGCGCCCGCACCTGCGGCGCTCCCTCCCATCGGCGGCAACCGCAGTGGCCCCATCGGCGCGGGCGGTGCGCTGCCACCCATCCAGGGAACGGACCCGCAGCCAGCGCCACCAGCCGCTGCAGCCAAGCCCGCACAGGCCGCAGCACCTACCGCCGACCCTGCTGCTCCGGCGAAGCAGCCCACCAAGGAGGAGCTGGAGGCGCGTGCCAAGCACATGAAGGAGCAGCGAGCACGTATTCTTGCGCAGAACAAGGCAAAGCGCCAGCAGGAGCTCACGGACTACGCCATCCAGAATGGATCGTCGCCGGAAACCGCTAACGCGGAAGGTGGCACGACGGAGGCGCAGAAGCAGCTCACCATTGGCATTGCCCGTCGTCTCCGCGAAGATATGGTGCGCGAGGCGACAAAGAAGGAATAAACAGCAAATACATCCTTGGTACTGCCTCCCATTTCCATTTATCACGGTCATAACACGTCTTTTATGTAATCTACGTTTCTATTCCGTCCTCGCTACCCTCCAAAAAAAACTCACCCTGTGCCAATCTCCATCGACTTCGTTCATTCATTGTCTTCTGCCATCTCTCTGTTTTTTCTTATCTTCTCCTCTGGCATTGTTCTATTTACGCCTTATCTAGTTGCCCCATGTGTTGTAGGTGTCGCTCGTTCTATTTTTGCTTTAGTATTTACTATTATCTTCTTTGTCTACCACTTGGACGCATACATCTGGTGCTACATATATACAAATGTTACACAAACACACACCTCCCTCTCTCCACCCCCACCCACACTCATTACTGAACATCATTTTTTTTCCAGTGCCGAACCTCACTGTTGGAAGAGGAGAGGATCAACGAATACGCTTGCATGGCGTTGTGCACTTGGCCGACGATCCACTTGCATTCCTTCTCATTTTCTATACGTACGCCAATATACATTCACTACGCTGAAGCAATCAAAGAAATCAAGCATCTATTACAACGATATGGTTGACAACTACAGGCAGCAGTACAAGCCCTTCAATGATGGCCCGCCACTGAATTCAAGCAGACCTCTTTTTGTAATTGCTCTGACACACACAAACACACACACACACCTTCGCTCTGTGTGGATCACCTGTTACTATCACATGCAAACTAAATAATTCTTTCATGTCAATGCTGCTCTCCTCCCCCCCTTGTTGTGTCACTGAACCGACAGTAAAGCAGTTAATAGGATCTCACCTCGCGAGAAGACTTTGTCTGCGTCAAGCTCTCCAGCAACGCCTGCAAGCAAAACCTCCAACCTACGTAAAACGAAAGAAGCGCAGCGCATAGCCGATACTTTTCACAAAAAGTGTTGGTGCCGCCCCTTCTTCATACCGTTGGTCAACTTTAAAAACCAAAAAGGAAACACCCTTACCACAACCGCATTCTAATCGGAAATGTCCGACCACGAGCGCCGTGAGCCGGCCGCGGAGGAGGAGCACCACCACAACGAAGAGAACGAGGAGCGTGCCTCCGACCTCGAGAACCACGATGAGGAGGCTAGCCACGACTCCGAGGAGAAGGGCGGGAAGAAGAGCAAGTACGACCGCGGCGGTCCGCACCCCATCATTGGTCTGATCGTCTACGTTATCCTGCAGTTCATCGCTCTCCTCCTTGTCACTGTGGCGACCCCGCTCGGCATGTTCAAGCTGGACGATGAGTGGCGTGACAAGATCTACCCGGAGCTGGCGGGGAACAGCGACTCCATCTGCATGACCGCGTGGGGTGCCAAGCTCGGCTGCAACACGAAGGACTACTACCACAAGGACTACGTTCGCAAGTTCTGCTACCGTGTCCGCACCGACTTCAAGATGATCCAGGCCTTCTGCATCCTCACCATCTCGTTCATGGTCATCGGTCTTCTCACCGGCATCGCCTCCATCTTCCAGAAGGCCAGCAAGGGTAGCACCGGCTCCCTCGGCTGCTTCGCCATGGTGCTCTGCATCATCCCGTGGGGTATCCTCGCCGGCATGTACAACCAGCACTCGTGCTGCGAGACGTACGACTGGTACCTGCCGAACCAGACCACGGTGTGCGACTTTTCTCCTGAGTCCCCGGCCACCGGCGTCGTTCCCCCGTTCAAGGACATGGCGAGCTTCGGCCCCTCCTTTGGTCTGCTAGTTGCCGCGTGGGTGATCCAGCTTATCGCCACCATCCTCGCATTCGTCCCCATCTAAGGTGTGGAGACAACGAAAGCACACGATGCGCGGTAACTAAACGAGGCTGTCCTAGATGTGCGTTTCCCATTGGTCTCTGCAACTTTCCCTGTTCTTTGATTTTTATTTCTTCGTGCATCGGCAATCAAAAATGACCTTTGCACATCCTTTTGGGGATGATTTTTCTTCTTTTTGGATCTGTCCTCTTTGAGAAAAAAAAGATTCATTTCGTCCATGTACGACGAGGATAGTGACTGACATCGCAATCTTTAGAGAGTGATATGCTAGGGCAAGAACTGGTTACAGCAGGATGTGCGTTCGGGAGGTCCGTAAAAGGGGCGGGTGTGCCTCTCACGGCTGAGGAGCACGGCAACATGACGTAGAAGGGGAGGGGAGGTAAGTGAGAGGGGGGCGCACCCGCTGCTCACACCCCCGTGCATATCTCCCCGCCCCTCTTCGCTCATGACATGTGCTCTCCCTCTTTTTCCCCCCACCCGTTTACCATCCACACTTCAACCAGTGCGGGCTTATCAGCAACGCTCCTTTCGGAAGCGCCTCACATGGCATTCCGAAAGCAGTCAGCTGTTAGTGGCCAGGGATGATGGAGGTCCCTCTCTCCCTCTTCTGAGCTGACGCTCGTGTTGCTGGGCACTACCCCTCCTCTCCTCCGACAGTGGATATTTTGCCCCGCTGTCGCGCCTTCCCACCACTTTTCTTCCGATGGGCTGCTCACTCATACTCACAGTACATTCTTCTTTTTGTTTTGTGTATGCGTTTTATGTCTCTCCCCTCCCTTGTCTTTTATTTTTCGTTGTTTACCTTTCTAACGCCAAGAAACATTGCGATCCCCATTCGTAACTGTCTCCCTCCCCCTCTTTCCTTCTGATTCGTGTATTGAGGGCTCTGTTGGTGTATGCGAGGCTGCATTGCTCCACTCCGTTATTCCATCGCTCTGCGGCCGTCGCGACTACTGCCATCGGCACTCCATCTCTCACCCCTCCCGACCTCACTCACAGAGTGGCAGACAAACTGTCAACGGTGCGAGCGGGGAAGAGCGGCGTACTGGGTAGGATTTGCCTTCGCCCCGCTGTGAAGGCGTGTATGTGCGGGTGTGCAGAAATGAATACGGTGGCAGCAGTCACAAAACACACACACACACACGGGCACACACGCCTTCACGCACAGTCGCAGTCAAGGACAAACGCAACCATACAGATGCCGCGACTCGGATCACACATGTTGTCCTGAGAAGTACGTACATTATCATCCCTCTCTCTCCATATATATATATATGCTGTGTTAGAAAGCAGTGGTGAAAGTAACTTTTTTCGATCTTCCTTGGTACGTGTGTGTTTTATGTTACTATGATTTTTTGATATATATTTTTTTCAGTCTCGCCATTCCTGTCAATATTACCTCTTGTACGACTGACATCGACCAGATAAACACCCTCACTACTATGCACCTCGTACCCTCCATCGGTGCGTTTTATTTGATGGGACAGTATCCAACCTTTCGCGGCTATTGTTCATCAAAGAGGTGGGAGCATATCTCTTTTTATGGGTATGTTCTCTTAGGTCGTTGCCCCGTGACATTTGACGCGTGTCTGAGCATGCGTATCTGCCGGGCACGGCACTGAGACAGCCATTTGTGGTCGTGGGAGCAGTATCAAGAGGCTGTACTATCAAGGTCCGGGCAAAACCCCTCCCACTACCTCTTGCGGCGAATATGGTTCTCAGTATTAGCACTATGTCCTACTCACCTATTACTGCCTCCCTATATCTCTCGATTTGCCTAACCCAACGTTGTCATCCTCTTCTTGTTGTAGCTGTACATGAGTGAAACACATAGAATAGACCTATTCCGGCATGCAACCTCACGAACACGACATGTCCGTCGCCTGTACGGCGCTCTGTTGTAGCGAAATGCTCGAACGAACGAAGCTGCTGTGCGATCAGGAGACCGATTTCCAACGCATCGTCAGTGTGCACGTCGCGGTGAAGCACGGCACGTGGTCCTACTCCCAGGTGAGTGGGACAGCACACACGGTCCCGGAGCCCTACAGCTTGGACCGTCATGGTGGTAGTCAGGTCGCTGGGCACCTACAGCAGCGTGTCGCGGAGCAGAGCCGCCGCGCAAATAGAGATGGACTTCACAGTGCTGGCATGTATGGGAGGAGCGTGCTGTGTCTTTCTTGTGGACGCGATGTCCTGCCGGGTTATTGCACGCACGCCGCACCCGCCGCGTCGGCATTGGAACGTCGAGCCCAGTTCCTGCGCGAGGAAGGCGCCATCATTGCTCGCCTCAAGAAGGCCTCCGCAGGCATTAGAGACACCATCACGTAATGGTAGTGGTACTCCTGCCTGCCACACTCCGCCCATTTTACAAAGACGCATGTCATGGGAAATGTCATAGACTCCTTGGAATCCAGAAATAATATTTGACGTTCTGAAACTTCAATCATGTCAAGGCGACTGAACCAAACACAATTCTCTCTCGTGACATTCAGTGTAAAATAATAATAATACACTAGTCGAATCATGTATGCCCATATTGTCGCTGATGGAGTCAGTCTCTCTACATTCTTTACCTCCCCTGCCTCTTTCCCTCTCTTTTTCCTGTGCTCCACGCTCGCTCCTTTTCAAATTTCCTAGTGTGTCAAAATTGATTGACAACTTCTTTTGGGTTCTATCGTGTACCGTTCTTTTCATTACACATCCTCTTAACCAATTTCCACGTTTTTTTATTTTTATACCAAGCCAATTACCCAGGCTTTTGTGATTGTCCCCTTGGAGGTGCATTCTACACATCATACACACGGACGAATAGAGTGAAGCAGGGATAGCCGCTGTAAGCGTCGATCCCGTGTTTGTACACACAGCCCTTTTCGATTCCTCTCTTCGAACGCCCTAACGTAGGTGGTTGCCTATCACTGGCCCCAACTTCCTGACCCGCACCGCGCTTCTACTACCGGTATGAAGATTAGAGTCGTTGGTGGACCTGTCACCGGCAACGTGACGGTAGATGTGAAGAGCAGCGATTCGTTCGCGGACATCAACAAGAAGATTGAGAAGGCGGTTGGGCAAGATGGACTGTGGAACGCCTTCCAGCTCCACCCAGCTATCCTCGTGAACGAAGACGGTGCACGGCGCGTACGCCCGCTTCCACGCATTATTTCTCCAGAGGATACCCCAAAGGGCCTGGACTTTCCCCAGGGCGACATGGGTTTTGTCATGCTGCGCGTCCTCGGGAGCGCCCCACCAGCGACTGTGCCTGAGCGTGGGACGACGGGGGAGTCGGTTATTCCGGCACGTGGCCCGAGCGGCACCCCTGCGGAAGCCTCCCAGCCGAACCCCAATCCCGGCGCCCCATACCGCGACCGTCTCATTGCCATCTACACCAAGTACCAACCCGATAAGCTGCGTACTGTTGACGGGACGCTGAAGAAGTTTGCCGGCAAGGAAGATGCTGTCATCAAGCAGCTTGTGAGTAAGTATGGCCCCGAGCCCCGCATCGACGACGCTCTCAGGGAGGCGGCTGCCGTGGCCGCCGCAGTGACGAATAGCTCCACGCCGAATCAGTTGTCCTACTCGACCCCTGCGGTGAGCCCCCGTGAATATGGCAGCGCCATGTCGACACCGCAGCCCACGCCGCGAGAGCAGATGGGTGACGACAGCCCTACCCCGCGTCCACCCGTGAACCCAAACCCAGACGCGAGCTACACGGATCGACTCACCGCCATCTATACCAAGTACGAGCCAGAAAAGGTACATCTTGTCGCGGGCACGCTGCGCAAGTTTGCGGGTCGTGAGGAGGCTGTGGTGCGATCACTGGTGAAAAAGTACGGCCCCGAACCTGTGATTGGCGTCGATGTACAGCTGCCCACGACCGCTGGTGGCAGCCCTCCCGTTCGCAACGGCAATGCCGCAAACGCTCCTGTTGGGGCGGACCCCGCCACCGCATCTGCCCCACCAACCACTCCGCCTCTGCCGTCGCAGGAGCAGCCGCAGCAGCGGCAGCAGCCCTCCCCACGCGAGGAGGTAACCTCCCCCACTGCGACCTCACCAACACTAACACAGACGGCGGCGGACGACGAGTCGAGCACTGCCTCCTACCGTGACCGCCTGGTCGCACTATACACCAAGTATCAGCCTGAGAAGCTACACACCGTCGACGGCAATCTGCGCCGGTTCGCCGGGCGAGAGGAGGCCATGATCCAGAAGCTGGTGGAGAGGTACGGACCGGAGCCGTCCCCTGAGGAGGCCGCACGCCTGCTCACCCCTGCCCCGGAACTGCCGAAACCCGCCCCTGCGTCCCAGCAGCCCCCGCAGGAGCCCCCTGCCTTTACCATCACTGCTCAGGAAACGCCTTCGCGTGTCCCTGTGGAAGTGGCTCCCGTAGAAGAGGAGAAGCCGAAAGATGATGCAGGCCCCGCAGAGGAGGAGGAGCCAAGGGAGGGTTCGGGCCCGGCGGAGGAGGAGAAGCCCGGGGAGGATGCGGGTCCCGTCGCGGAGGAGGAAGACCGCCCCACTACGCCACCAACCCCCGCCGTGTCCGCTCCTGAGGAGCCGACAGAGACCGTTGCACCACCACCCCCAGCACCGGAGCAGGAACCAGTCCCTGAGCCCGAGAAGGTTGTGGAAGAGGACCTGGGTGGGGAGACACGCTTTGCTGACGTTGAGCCCACGACGCCGGTCGCCCACGTGTCGCACATGGAAGAACGTCCCCGGCCCGCCGTTGTGGCTATCGTCGCTGAGGAGCCGCCCCACGCGGAGGCGCCTGCAGCTGCGATAACAGAGACGGAGGAGGTCACGGCGCCGCCAGTGATTGCGAGCGTCGTTTACGAGCCGCCGGCGCCAGTGGCCCCAGTCGCGCCGGTGGTTGCTGCGGCCCCACCAGCGCCTGAGAAGAAGGCCCCTCTCACGGACAACCGCTGGGCGGTGAAGTGTGCTGAGCGCCTTGCAGAGGTAAATGCTGCCCCGGTGCGCCGGCAACGCTTTGTGGACTGGCTCCGTTTCCGTGACAGGCGCAAGGCTGAGGCCCTAGTGCGCGATGGGGTGTGGGAGAGAACGGGGGGGGCAGGTGGCTTCCGCCTCGCCGACGAGGTGGCACCTGTGTACCACGTCGCTGACCTCAACGCGCACGTCCGCGAACTGCGGCAGTGCCCCCCAGCAGCGCCGCGGCCCTTCTCCGATGCCATGGTGCTGGCGCTCCGCGCTGTCATTGATGGCCTTAAGAGGTGTCTCCGTTCACAGGCGATTGAGATCACGTCCGCGGAGGAGAAGCACATGGCAGAGAGCTTCCTGCAGCGGTGGGAGGGGGAGGAGGCTCTCTGCCCGGTGCGAGAGAGTGACGAGCTGACTCACGCCCTCCAGCAGGCGGCCCGCTTTCTCTCACAGATTGAGGACCTGATGGAGGTGACCAAGGCCCAGGACTTTCAGCTTGGCAAGATTAAGGAGATGAACACGGAGCTGCAGACGCGCTCCATCGAGGGGCTGTCGATGGAGACGGAGCTCAAGAGCCTTGTCGACCAGCTGGCCGAGTCTAAGCAGAAGCAGCGCAATCTCGAGGCGGCGCTGGAGTCCGCGAAGGCAGCGTCTGCATCCGCAGCCGCAGCCCAATCCCCCCGCAGCGTGTCACCTCGGCGGGTCGACGCGGCGGCGGGTATCGCGCGCGGCCGCCCCTCTCCTGCCCGGGCTCCATCACGTGGTGCTGCTGTCACCCCGCGCGGAACGCCACGGGCCCGCGCAGGCAGCGCCGCTGCTGAGAAGCCCCGCGACACGGCCGTCGAGGACCGTCAGGCGGAGCAAATTGTACATCTGCAGCAGGAGCTGGCCAAGACGCGCAGTATGGTGAATCGCTCGAGGAGCTTCGAGGACAGGCTCCGACAGCAGCTGGAGGAGAGTGAGGAAAGGCAGATGCGCCTCCGCCGGGTACTGGCAGCCACAACCACCGCGCCCGCGGCCGCCAGCAACAATGATGGCCCGAGGCGTTCGAGGCCTGACTCTGCCCGCACGCACTCCGTTCCCATGCAGCCGAACTCGTCCCGGCACGCTGCGGCGGGCCTCGCGCACCGGGAGAGCTTCTCACGCCCGCAGTTGTCACCGCGGTCTCGCCCTGCGCAAACCCCTCAGCGCTACGGGGGGTCCGCGTCCGCTGGCATCAGCCCCGAGGCGAGGCAGCCGGATGAGCTGGATCGCGACGAGCACCCAGCTGGCGCTTCGGCGGCCCATAACGGCGCCGGCGCGTGGCCCAAGTCGCGCTACGTGCCGCCCGTTCCGGAGATCGATCGCGGCCCCTGCCCGAACTGTCTAACGCCTCTGACGTCCATCTCACCTGACGTGGCGGGCCCCTCTGAGGAGCGGGCGGCCTTCTGCTTCAGCTGCCGCAGGTCGTTCACCTTTGGCGAGATTGCTCACCGAGAAACCGCTGGTGCTGCGCGAGGTCTGTCGGAACTGTGGAGCAGTCGGTAGAGGTTTGGTAGCTGCTAAAGCGCCTGAGGAGGCTCTTGTTCAACTGCAGTTCGCAAAGGATATGGCCCCTGGTGTTACCATTCACGGAAGGGGAATTCTAGGCGTGTTTGTCCGCCATCTGCGAAGTCTTTATCCTTAACCGAAGTGTCGAACACGTGTCTGGTTCCCTTTCACTCTCTCATACGCATTTGCCGTTCGTTTCCTTATGGGGGCCTTGCTCCAGAGTCTATCTTTTTGCGAACTTACCCCTGTGACTGGCTCGACCGCGTCCTGTCCAGATTCCTGTCTGCTTTATTTTGTGTTCTTATTTTTCCGTACGTGCGTTTATTATTCGGTAGTGGCGCATTCGCTAAAGCGGCGCGTCCCTGTACTCGTATCGTTGTATTATGGCCCCCATTTGATTGCATCTGAACACCCTCAGTACTTTATCCAAGTGTGTATTCTTTTTTTCTGATACCAGCCACGTACCTTTTTTTTCCGAATTCGTATCATGCTGATATTGCGCTCTTGCATATTTATATAGAGAAGGAAATACGAAACGTTTGAAGCTCTGTTCGGTTTTGCCAAGAACAATGCACCCCTTTTCGTACGGCTCTAACACCTTACTGTCTTCGCAAGAAAAAAAGACAAGTTAATGGCCCGTGGAAGAAACGCCCTAGGGAAAGCTAAGGATTTCATGAGGAGATCTTGTGCGATACGCGCATTCCCTTGACCAGCGATTAGATCCCTCCGCTCATGTTTCCCAACCACAATGAAACGAACTATTGTAATGTCCGTATTTATCCTCCTTTCTTCTGTACTCTGTCCGAATCAACCTCAAACAAACAAGCCCTCATCAACGGTAGAACTCTGAAGCATCTCGTGTTTCACACATCGGTTATTCCCCCAAAACGCACTGTATCCGAGTGTGTACGTGTGTGCCAGATCACAACCGTATAGGCCCTCGACGAACACCAATGGCTTCGCCGCTGACGAGCAGCAACCGGCTGAATATTCCGGCCATCTGCCGGATCCGCCGGGACGGCACCGGCGCGACCGTCGGCACGGGCGTGCTGGTCGCCCCCGGGATCATTCTCACCTCGCGCCACGCGATTGGCGACACGAAGGAAGCCGCATCGACGCTCTTCGCGACCTTTTTTGAAGGGACAAAGAAGCGCGTTGCCGATGTGCGGCTGCTTCCTGAGAAGTACTTTTTTACGTCGGCGTTTCCTGAGCATATCGACTACTCCCTTGTCGCCTGTGAGGAGGGTCTGCTGCTGAATGTGACGCCGGTTCGTGTGCCGCTCACACAGCGTGAGTGGGCAACGGTGAACGATGGCGACGTGGTCCTGGTGGTGCAGCACCCCATCACCGAGTCGGGCGGTGACAGGGACGACGGCAGTGACGTGGGCGGGAAGGTCGTCAGTCGGGACGGTGAGGATGGCGCGGCGAATGAGTCGGCCGGCGACGGCGACGGGGCCGTGGAGCGGAAACTCTTCGAGGAGGTGCTTCGCTGCCGCGACGGTATTTACTACCTGAAGACGAAGGGCCTCGCCCGCACAACGGGCTGCCCCGCCTTCAACGACCTAGGTGACTTGATTGGTCTGCAGAGCCAGCGCCCCGCAGCGGAGGGTGAGGGTGTTATCAACCGCATCCTGTCCATCTCCTCCATTGTGAAGCATATGTTCGCTCTTAAGCAGCTGGCGGTGCTTCCGCAGCAGCTCGTCGCCGGGCCCACCGGCTTTGAGGATGTTTGGGACACGTGGTTTGTCGAGAAGGACATTACACGCGTGTACGCCATTCTGGAGAACTTCAAGGGGAAGGAGATGGTCCGCTCCGTCACCGCCCGCCTCTGTGAGATGATGGCGAAGCCGAACTGCACCATTAACGCCGACGAGGAGGCCGGGGCTGTGAGCATCGTTCTCGCCAACATGAAGCTGTTCCCACAGGACGGGGACCTCCTGGAGATGGGCCTGCACGCGCTCTGGAACACCAGCGTCGGAAGCAACGCTGTCCTGGACGCTATTTCGCGTGAGAACGGCGTGGAGGCGGTCGTGACAATTATGGAGACGTTCCCGCACAGGGAGGAGACGATTCAGTTTGGCGTTGTGATTCTGGGCAATATTGCTGAGGCTGGGATCGACATTTTCAGTTCCAACCGCACGGCCGAGCGACTGCTCGTTCTCATCATGGAGGCCATTAAGCGTTACACGGACGCGATTGCGCTGCAAAAGTTCAGCTTGTCAATGCTGACGCGCCTCCTGCGGTGGCAGCAGTCCCAGCCGAACCCGTCAGCCTTTGCTGTGCAGATGGTGGAGGCTGGTATGCTTGAGCATGCTGGTGATCTCCTCCGCCGCTTCGCCCACGGCCAGATCTTCCTCATCGAGCACGTCTTTGAGTACATTGCGGAGCTCGTCCAGCATCGCAAGGCTGTCGAGGTGAGCCGCTGCAGCAGCAACAACGTCCCAATCGCTGCGGCATCGTCGAGCGCCCCTTCGGTTCCTTCGGCAGAGTCAAATGCCGCACCGTCGTCGGTAAACTACCTTACGGACGAGTTGATTGGCATCATCGTCGACACGATGCGCGCCAACGTCGGAAATGATGTCGTGATGGTCTGCGGCAATGCGACTCTCTGGGGTCTTGGAAATGTGCCCGAGTATCGCGCGGCCATTCTCCTTCATCCGCAGAGTCAGGAGGTGTTGCGGCTGTCCATCCCTTTCCTGATCACTAGCGGACGGGCTTGAACTTGTTGCCATGTCGAACGATGTTCCTTACATCTTTTCAGTGCGTTGTAGTGCGAATCTTTCGCGTTATTTTTGTGTTCTTCTCCACTGCCAATGTAAACTACACACTTTCTCTACGGAGCGGTTAGCTTCTCCTCCTTTTTTCCTGTTTGCCACATAAATGTTTCTCTCCTTTTGATTACCCCCCTCCCCTATCTCTCCTGACGACAGGCTTGGGGTGCATGCCCAAGGGCTGCTACACTACATGATTGAATCTTTAAAGAAAATAGAAATACATGGAATATGGCAACTGCGCACCTGGAGAGGTGCCTTCTATGCCGCGAGAGGGGTTGAATTCACCCTCTCTCAAATACTGGCTCACGCTCGTGTATGTGTGTGTCGAAGTGAAGCTTCTGTTCTGGTCGTCCCACAATCTTCTTTGTTGTACATGGGTATTGTGTCCATAGATACACCGGTGCATATCCCCATTGCCATTATTGTTTTCTTCCCCTCACATCCTCTTCGCTTTGGTAACCTGAAATAGTCTCTTTCGGAGAATTTCTTTTCCTGTCACCTTCTTCTCTGCATCAACTTCGCAGTGGAGTACATCCCACCCCTTTCTTTCCTCCTTTATTTTTAACAATCCGATTCGCTCGCTTCCGTCTTGCTGCTTTCGTGCATGCATAAAGGGTGCGATTCTATTCCAACTACATCTTCGTGTTTTTTTTTCTTTCTTCGCTTTGCTTTCCCTTACGGCTTTCCCTCCAGTGAATTGCGATCGTCTAACTGTTTCCTTACCTCTTCCATAATTCGGGGACCGATCTCTCTAGAGTATACGTCTCAGTGCTGTTGTATACACACCCACCACACACACACCAACAAACTCCTATAGACACGTTTTGATTCCTGCCAGATATACACCTCTATAGTCAGTACGTCTAGTTGACGTGCTGGAAATATATCGTCCCACACACACCAATATTTACCAATACGAGCGTGGGCGACCGTCCACACAGACGCCAACAGCTTAAGCCATTTAATATATATCCTTCTACTTTTGCTTTGTAGCTCTGGATGACTCTGCACAGGGGAACTCCACTGCATACAGCCGCGGACATGCAGCCATCCAGTGTCGCCTCTGCGGAGCCTTCACCGGCCGCCTCGCTACCGAACCTTGACACACTGGAGGTCACCACCGTGATGCAAATGGAGGCGAGTCGCGTCGCAAGTGAAACAGCCGGCTCTCTTCCCCCACCGCGGGCGGTATCAGCGGCAGCTTCCATGCCACCCTCAGCAGCGTTGTCACGCCGCCCATCCCAGTCATCCATTAGTCGGCTGGCAGTGCCCGTTGGAAGACCGCTGGGGAATCACAGTGCCTCTGGATCCATCTCTCTTTCAGACGCCCCCGGGCGTCGCAGCGACTTTCTCTCCCTGCAGAGCAGCGTCAATGCTCTCACGCCCCCCACGACCAATACCCATACGCCGCGGGCGGCGAACGCATATGGCTTTATGGGCACCGGCAAGCATGGCCTCGTTCTATTTCAAAGCATGTCTGCTACTCCGGCTGGGGGTGCCAGCATGTCCGTTGCTGAGGACGCCACGCAGCCGCGCGAGACGGCGAGCGACGATGCGGCGCAGGAGGCGACGCACGGCCCAGTTGCACTGCCGATGCTCGATGAGAAGAAGCCCGCCTACGGCGCCGGTGACATGACCGACTCGATGGACAAGGACGAGGAAGAGAATGGCGACGGCGAGGGCGGTAGTCACAGGGACGCGCGTGAGCGCAGCACCCTCGAGTTTAACAGCTTCGCCGCCTTGGATTCGTCCTTTGTGAGCCACACCTCTTCCATGGGTGGCGGGCCAGGCGGGGGCGGGGGCGCTTACAACACCGTCGGCAAGGCCGCGTTTCATGTGTTCAAGGGAAACGTCGGGGCCGGCGTGTTCCTGCTGCCCACCTATTACCAGGACAGCGGGTACATTCTAGGCATGATATGTGTGCTGTTGCTTGGCCTGCTCATGATTGATTGCGCCCTCGCACTCCTCCACGCAAAACACTCCATCGATCGTGTGGAGGTGAGGACGTACCCGGCTGTGGTTGACTTTGTGCTGGGCAGCTGGTTTCGCTACTTTACAGATCTGGCCCTCATCTTCACGCAGTTTGGGTTTTGCGTGATGTACATCCAGTACACGTCCGCCACGTTTGCCTCCCTGTTTGACTTTGACTACGCGTACACGGCGTTCATCATTCTCACCGTCATCGTGGTAACGCCCATGACGTTTTTGTCGAACAAGATGCACATCCTGGCTTACGCCTCGATGGTGGCTGGTATTTTTGTGGGTGCCGTTCTGGTAGGTACAACAGCGGTGGATGTGGAGAATCTGGGGAAAAACGGTGTGGCCGCTGGCGTCTTCGCGTTTATCCCAACCTCCCGAATCCTTGTCTTTCTTTCCGGCCACATGTTCTCACTGGAGGGGATTGGTATCGTCCTCCCGGTCGAGAACAGTCTCGCGCCGACGGACAGGAAGCGCTTCCGTGACGTTGTGAAGTACACGCTGTTTTCCATCGTCTGCTTCTACATCTTCTTCGGCGTGCTTGGGTACGCCGCGTACGGAGAGACCCTGCACACCTCTGTCGTGAATGCACTGCCGGAGGGCCTTATGAAGGAGACATTGCAGTACATGCTCGGCCTGAGCCTCATCTTTGGGTACCCCATTCAATACGTTCCAGCCATTCAGCTCGTCGATCACGCGTTGCAGATCAACATGCAGCGCGACCGCCTCAAGGCCTACTTGCTGCGCGTCGTCCTCAATGTGGTGTTCGGTGTTTTTGCTCTGTGGATCGGCGGCGACGCACTTAACATCTTCGCCAGTTTCCTCGGCGCGTTCGCTGGTGTTCATCTGATGATCACCATCCCCTCCCTTCTTGCGCTGCAGCTCGAGCACGCACTCGACCCGAACCGCGAGAACCTCACCTACTTCCAGTATATGCTTCAAATGTTCAAAGGCCCGTACACGGCCCAGCACATTCGTTGCATGATTTACCTTGCCTTTGCCCTCGTTGTGTGGATCGGGGGCATGTACTTCACTTTCGACTCTGTCTTCGGGAGTGTCCCTGTTACTCCTGGTGGTAACGACGAGGTCCCATCGCTACCCCCATCCAATACGACCACAACAATCACCCCTGCTTAAAGAGAGGGTATGCGCGGCGCGCTACAGCCGTCATGCTCTACAGAAGTGAAGCAGGAGGGCGTCAGACCAGTGAGAATACGTGTCGAGCACTATACATATATATACATATATGTAACACGCCATAGTATCCTCACCTGCGCGCAGGCTACGCCACCTACGGTGCCTCCATCGCCCCCCACGAGTTTCACTTCTTCTTTCTTTTGATTCTCTCTTTTACACGTTCTTTACGCTCGTTCCCTTTTTTTTCCTCTCTTCTGCCTCTGTGTTTTTTCCCCCTCTACACTTCTCTTTCTATTTTCTGTCCACAACGCTCTCCTGCCACCCTTCCCCCTTACGCTTTCCCTCTCGTCTACTATACGATATACGGCACGTCATAACCGAGACAATTAATGCATATATTTATATATTTACATGTTCCGTGTGTGCCTGTGCGTGTATATCGGAACGCGAAGGGGAGATGAGTGTGTGCGTGTGCAAAACGTTGCATCCGTTCACTGGGAGATGCAGGATTTCACATGTTGCTGCTTCTGTGGGCGGGCGTGTACGAAGCACGATGCCGGCACTATAAATGCCTATAACATAATTTCACGTGTAATCATGTAAAATTGGTATACCCAACTTGGATGTAGAAGGAGTGCGATGTCTCCATTACTTAATGCCGAGTGTGGCGGTAGGCGATTGCAACTGTATCGGCCTCGTTATACGCCTTCTACATATCTATTGAAGTCATGTTCCTTCCTCTCTCTCGTTCACACACGCTCACCACAAGTGTATACATTGCCACTCCCCCTCTGTCTCTCTCTCCCTATGCCTCGCCGTCCTCTACAAACCCGTGTAACCTGATGCAGTTATTTTTCTTTTCCTAAGGACTTTATCACCAGGCAGAACCAGAATCAACATCGGTCTTCCGTAATATACAGTGTTGCCCGCTGCCCTTCTGATTGTTTATCTATATATTCTATTACTCGTTCCTCACAACCTGTGCACAAGTCGGAACACAGGCAGGCTTCTATTCATTGCGTCTTGCTATAAGTAAAGTGCCCTTGAGCCAACTCAGCGGTGCCTGTCGTCGTAGAGACACACAAGCGCAAGCAGTCCCCAACACTCGTCAGGCCAGATCCAGCCATGTCGGGCGATAACAAGAAGAACCAAAAGGAGGAAGGGCCAAGCCGGCTGAACAAGCTCGTCGTCGATGAGCCCTTCAACGACGACAACAGCGTCATCACAATGCACCCGAAGCGCATGGAGGAGCTGAACATTTTCCGCGGCGATTCGGTCATGGTGAAGGGCAAGAAGCGCCGTTCGACTGTGTGTGTGGTGATGGACAATGAGGAGTGCGCCGAGGGCAAGATCATGATCAACAAGGTGGCTCGCCGCAACATTTGCGTGCACCTTGGTGATTCCATCCGCATCGCCCCGTGCCACGACGTGCCCTACGGCAACCGCATCCACGTGCTTCCTTTCAGCGACACCGTCGAGAACCTCGCCGGCGACCTCTTTGAGAACTTCCTCAAGCCGTACTTCCTCGAGTCGTATCGTCCAGTGAAGAAGGGTGACTGCTTCGTCGCCCGTGGTGCGATGCGCGCGGTTGAGTTCAAGGTAGTGGAGGTGGACCCCGGTGAGTACTGCATCGTGTCGCCGGACACTATCATCCACTGCGAGGGAGACCCGATCCACCGCGAGGATGAGGAGGCGCTCGACGGCGTCGGCTACGACGACATTGGCGGTTGCCGCAAGCAGCTCGCCCAGATCCGCGAGATGGTGGAGCTGCCGATTCGCCACCCCGAGCTCTTCAAGAACATTGGCATCAAGCCGCCACGTGGCATCCTCATGTACGGCCCACCTGGCAGCGGTAAGACCCTCATTGCGCGTGCCGTCGCCAACGAGACGGGCGCCTTCTTCTTCCTGATCAACGGCCCCGAGATCATGAGTAAGATGGCTGGCGAGTCGGAGAGCAACCTCCGCAAGGCCTTCGAGGAGGCGGAGAAGAACGCCCCCGCCATCATCTTCATTGACGAGATCGACTCCATCGCGCCGAAGCGCGAGAAGGCACAGGGTGAGGTGGAGAAGCGCATCGTGTCGCAGCTGCTGACCCTCATGGACGGCATGAAGTCCCGCGCGCAGGTCATTGTCATGGCTGCGACGAACCGCCCCAACACGATCGACCCGGCGCTCCGCCGCTTCGGCCGCTTCGACCGCGAGATTGACATTGGCGTGCCGGACGACATTGGTCGCCTCGAGATTGTCCGCATCCACACCAAGAACATGAAGATTGACCCCGACGTCGACCTGGAGAAGATCGCCAAGGACGCCCACGGCTTCGTCGGCGCTGATCTGGCCCAGCTTTGCACCGAGGCCGCCATGCAGTGCATCCGCGAGAAGATGTCCGTGATTGACTGGGAGGACGACACTATCGACGCCGAGGTCCTGAACGCGATGAGCGTGACGCAGGAGCACTTCAGCGAGGCGATGACCAAGACGAACCCGTCCGCGCTGCGCGAGACGCACGTGGAGACGCCCAACGTCACCTGGGACGATGTTGGTGGCCTCCTCGACGTCAAGCGGGAGCTGCAGGAGCTGGTGCAGTACCCCGTCGAGTACCCGTGGAAGTTTGAGAAGTACGGCATGTCGCCGCCCAAGGGTGTCCTCTTCTACGGCCCCCCTGGTTGTGGTAAGACGCTTCTCGCCAAGGCCATTGCGACGGAAAGCCAGGCCAACTTCATCTCCATCAAGGGCCCCGAGCTGCTGACCATGTGGTTCGGCGAGTCGGAGGCGAACGTCCGCGACGTCTTTGACAAGGCCCGCAGCGCCGCCCCGTGTGTGCTCTTCTTTGACGAGCTCGATTCCGTTGCCAAGTCGCGCGGTGGTCAGGGCGACGGTGGCGCCAGCGACCGTGTGATCAACCAGATCCTCACGGAGATGGACGGCATGAACCAGAAGAAGAACGTCTTCATCATTGGCGCGACGAACCGCCCCGATGTCCTTGACGCCGCCATTATGCGGCCGGGTCGCCTAGATCAGCTCATCTACATTCCTCTCCCCGACAAGGCGTCGCGTGTTGCCATCATCCGTGCCAACTTCCGCAAGTCGCCCCTCGCCGGTGACGTGGACGTTGAGAAGATCGCGGCGGCCACGCAGGGCTTCTCCGGTGCCGACCTTGCTGGTATCTGCCAGCGGGCGTGCAAGCTGGCCATTCGCGAGTCCATCATGAAGGAGGTGCAGCTCGAGGAGATGCGCAAGGCCGGTGCGCTGCCGGAGGAGGACGTCGACCCCGTGCCGGAGATCACCCGCCAGCACGTCGAGGAGGCCATGCGCGGCGCTCGCCGCTCCGTGACGGACTCGGACATTCGCCGCTACGACATGTTCAAGACTACCCTCTCGCAGGGCGGCGCCTTTGGTGGGGCGGGCAGCGCGCTTGGTGGCAACGGTGGCGCAGCACCTGGCGCCGGGGACGCCGGCAACGCTGGCGGTGCTCCGGCGGACGGCGGTGATGACGATCTCTACAGCTAAACACAAATACACACACAGAGACAGGCAAACACAATCGATCCCTCGTCATCCCACGCTCTCCCCCTTCTCTCCACCTACTACGACTACTACTACAGGCACGCGCCTTGTTCTTCCTTTTTTGGGCTTTCCCTTCTCTCTCGCTTGGATATCGGGTGCGAAGATAAGTTGACGAGAAATGCGAATCAACTGGGACAAGGGCTAGCGGTCACGCCGTGACGCCCGTCCCCCCTTTCTATTTCATCCCTTTTTTCTTTGCTACCGCAGTATATCGTGCGCCTATTCGTATTGACATTTTTTATCAAATATATATCCGTTCGTTGTGTGAGTCTGTCCCTCATCCTCAGATACTATTATAAGGGGCATGTGTGAGAAGACGGAATTGACTGCTGTCGATGGACTGAGCACACAGCATCCACCATTGCGAGTCCCCCCCCCCCCCTTTCCTCATACCCGACTCACGCCGACACTGCATACATTACTGCCACCCCCGCACACACACAGACGCACTCGTATACACACATACACATATACACCGGTGTTCACCAGTACTCCTACTCCTGTTAGGCGTTCTTTCTTACGTTTCAATTCCCCACAGGTATAAGTGAACTGCGGTGCGCGTTGTCAACCGGGGGGCCACAGTCGTTTTCCAAACAGAGTGTCAGTGAAAAGAAAACAAGGAAAATTAAGGGGGCAGCATCAATCCTTTCACCATGTCGTGTGCGCTTATTATGGAAATCTCGTTTTATTTTGTTTCCACCCCACTCGTGAGGGCCTCTCTGCATGAGCACAGAATGTGACACCAGATCCAGCACGGGTGTGAAAAAGCAGAAGGACCGTGCCTCATTGACGCGCGCCGGAAGATTGTGAATGACTTCAT
>AUXJ01003950.1:0-11032 GCA_000482205.1 Herpetomonas muscarum
ATCACTCAATGACGACGTCACATGAAGTACAACGCAGTAGCAAAGCGGAGGGGAAAAGAAAAGTGATCAGAAAGAAAACGAAGAGGACAGTTTCGCAACGGAAAGGATAACCAAAAGAAATATATAAATACAAAATACAAAAGTGTGGTATATAAAAAAACGGGAAGGCGATCCGGGAAGCAAATATAAAGGAAATAGTGTGTTTAAAAGGGAAGAAAATGTGTGTCGGTGTTGTTGTTATTGTATTTTTTTGTGGGTGTGGGTGTGCATATGCGTCTGTGTGCTTGTGCTCACAGCACCGTACATCGTTGGGATACATATATGTATGGAATATCAAGAAACCCCGACAATCGGAAAGGGGGAGGATGTGAAAAGGGCAGGTAGACACACGCCATCGCCACCACCACCACAATGATCCACCCTGTCTTTCCTACAACAATACCCCTCCCCCCCGATCCTTTTTTTTTTGAACGCACGCGCACGCACACATAAAACGAGCACAGGACGAGCACACGTGTCCCCTCTCCCCCTCAGCATATATTACCGGAGGTCGTTGACACGGGAGCGGAGGGCCTGCTTGCCCTTGAGCAGCATCTTCTCCCTCACCGGCTCGAGTGGACAGATGCGGTCGTACTCCTGCACCGCCGCCTCGTACGCGTCGGGGTCCTCGACCTGGATCGCCTCAATGAGGGCGGAGATGAGCATGTGCTCGCGCGTGTTGTGGTTGAACTGCGTGTCGAGCTCCTGGTACTCCTCGAAGCGCTCCTGCAGCACGCCAACGTCCTCCATCAGCGTCTCGCTCGTCATGGCCGCGATCTGGGCCAGCAGCGCGGAGAAGAAGAGCTTCCGGGCATTCCCACGGGCGACGCGGTCGTCGAGGGCGTCGCGCGCCAGCTCGTCGTAGATCTCCCGCGCCCCGTCGTAGTCGCCGCTGTTCGCCTTCACGTTCGCCATCCGCTCCACCACCTCATTCGCCGTGACGCGGGAGCCCTGCGTCCGGTAGTACTTGACCGCCCGCTGCAGCCACTGCATCGCCTCGTTGCCCTGGCACAGGTCGCCCAGCGCCACGCACGCCTTCGCGGCAAACACAAACTTTTGGTTCTGGTCGTAGATCTCGACAACCTGGCGGTAGTGCGCGATGGCCGCGTTCATGTCGCCGGCCTTCTCGTACGCCTTGGCGGCCTCCTCCATCTCCATGCACAGGTCACCCTCGTTCTTGCTCTTAAGCGACATGTCCGCCGCGCGGCGGTACGCGCCGGCGGCCTTCTGGAAGTTGCCAGCCGCCTTGTACTGGGTCGCGGCCTGCAGAAACTTGTCGTGGGCCTTGTCGGCCTTGCCATCGCCGGAAGAGAAGAAGGAGAACTTCTTGAGGGTCTTCTCCCCCTCCGCCATCATCTCATCCCCGCGGCTCTCCATTAGCGTGTCGCGTGTCTGTAGCTGCGGGGAAAACGCGTCCTTTGCGTGTGCGTGTGTGTGCGCGCGTGTTCACAGTCGTGCCAAGTGTCTAGAACAATATTAATATATAAAAAAAAGGTAGAGAAAACAGGAGGAACGCGAGGGCGACCTATTTGAGAGCTAAAGAAAAAAAGTCAGCTTTCCGTGCGTTAAGCAGCAGTAGATAAATAATTTTAAAAACAGGGAGTACGAGAGTAAAAGCAGGCGATATCGGACGGTGGAAAGAATCGCAGAAAGGGGCGCTGAGTGCTACATTATCAAATAAGAGTGGAATAAAAGCGGGAAAGGGAGAGAGAAAGAGGGTATTTTATTTGCTTTTTTGTGTGTGTGTGTGCAGTGGTCATCTGTCTGCACAGGATATTGTGTATATGTGTGTATTCGGGCACTATCAGCAGTTCATCAGTTGCTTCCATAGCCATGCTCTACCTATGCACACGAACAGGAGCGCACAGCCACGTGCACCTCAGTGAACAAAGTGTGGCGCACCCGCAATGTTCCACACAGAAGCGCAGACTCCTCCGGCACCAGTGCTGCGACAGAGACAAGGAAGGGAGGGAGGGAGGGAGGGAGTCGAAGTGTCCTTCCTCTCAGGAGGCAACCCGCAGTCCCCATGGCCCTCGCGACGGCCAAGAGGGAGAGAGCAAGTCTCTCTAACGCTTTATCCCTCTCTCTCTTGCTGTAGAACTATCCTCCTACATGACCACATCCTCTTGCCGTGGTTCTGTCGGTGTTGTTTTGTTTTATTTTATTTTTTTTGGAGCTTTGCAACATCACAAATGTACGACATGAAATTTTCATTATTTTCATTCTTGTCTTCAACAACTTTTTTGTGTAGATATACATGACAGGGTAATGAACATATGCGAGTTGGGGAAGGGAAGGGAAGGGAAGGGGGAGAGAGAGAAGGGGGTGAAGTGGAAAAGTACGAGGAGGGTGCACACAACAGGCACACACACCCAAAAATACAAAGGGGTAAAAGACGAAACAAGAGAAGGACAAAAGGGAAGAAAACACAAAAAAAAACGTGCGGAATGGCGGTGCAATGTGGTTCTTTCTTTTTTTCATATGTGTAATCCTCGATTCGTGTGCCAAAAGCAAGGCGCCCGCAGGTGTGAAAAGAAGAAGGAAAAAAAAAGAGACAGGGCGTCAGAGATGAACGTGAGGGTGCGTGCAGATCATCAACTATGCACACAGCAGCAGCAGCAGCAGCAACGGAAGAAAAAGGAGAGGGGGGAGGGGGGTAGGTGGAGAAGAGGGGGAAGGCCCCCAGCGCCGACGCTGGCGTGCCTTCCAAGGCTCTTTGGCTTTCTTTTTTTTTGAAAGAGAAGAGCAGAAAAGAGAGAGAAACTTACTCGTGTGCGAAGACGATCGCAAGCTCAGAAGATGGGAAATAGGACATTTGGGGGAAAGGTGAAGGAGTGGAGGAGGAAAGGGGACGCTTTCAGCACGCTGTATGCGGGCAGTCTCGTCCCCTCACATCTCTATCGCTCCTATTCACACCTACCCCCGTTTTCCGCCGCCATCGGAACTCACCTCTGTCTTCTTTCGTGGTATTTTTTTTTGTCTGTCCTGCTCGGTCTCCCTTTCCCTTCGCACTACACAGCACACGCACGCACACACGCCCCACTTCATTCCGTCGTTTGGTATTTTCAACTTCCCTTGTGTCCCTCAAACGTTCGCCGTTGTAGGTGTTGTCGATTCTGAGTGGTGGTGGTGGTGGTGGTGGTGGTGGTGGGTGCCCCGTTCTCTGCTCTACCGCCCCTTGCGGGGGCTGACGGCAGCGCCCCCTTCCTTCCGGCGGCGCTGCTGCGCCCGCTCCTCCCGCTCGCGGCGAGAAATAAGGCGCATCTCCATCTTCTTCCGCAGCGCATCGTGGGAGACAACCTGGTCGTCCTCGAGCTCGTGCATGTGGCCGGCGTTGTCGCCGGTGGCGAGGCTCGCGCTCGGCAGCTCCGTCTGCCGCACCAGGCGCTTCGCGCTGACCGAGTTGGGCCCCGTCTGCGGGGCGATGGGAAGCAGCGGGGCAATCTCCAGCCCGTCGAGCTCATCCGCGAAGAGTGTCGGCGGCATCTCGCCGCGCGGGGAGTCGGTCGTGTTCGCCGTCAGCGCGTTCTCCTCGTCGTCGTCGATGGAGTGCTGGTGGGAGTGCTTCTGCTGGGCCAGCTCCAGCTTGCGCACGCCGACGCGCTGGTGGCGCTGGTAGGCGCAGAGGATGTGCAGCGCGCGCTCCTCAATGCTGCCGAGGAAGAGGAGGAGGTTGGCCTCCGTGCAGTGGTCGTCCTTCGGGGCCTCGCTCTGCTCGCTGCCGGCGCAGCCAATGTTTGTGAACACCTCCTCCGTCGCGTTGCAGGCGAGCGAGACGGCCTCGTTGAGCTGGCCAATGTTGCCGCGCATCTTCTCCAGCTTCCCCTCCGTAACCGCCAGCTTCTCCTCCAGCTCCTTGATGAGGCGGCGCTGGTCGCCCTCGCACGTCGTCTCCTCCTGCAGCAGCGTGCGCAGGTCCCGAATCTCGTCGTTGAGGGCCTCGCGGCTAGCCGTGAGCTCGTTGATGTATTTGTACAGGGAAAAGTTCGCGTCGCCGAGGCGAGAGTAGTCCTGGCACACGCCCTCCAGGTTGGCGGTGTGGGTCGCCTCGTTGATCTGGGCGATGATGTCGGTGATGGTGCTCGGCTCGTTCTCCACGCGCAGCACATTCGACGCGGGGTGGACGTCGTCCTCCTCCTCCTCGTGGACGGAGTCGCCAAACGGACCGGCGCCGCGTGTCCCAGTGCCCGCTGTGTTGGTGCCAAGAGGGTTGCTGGCGTTCGTCCCGTTGTGCCCAGCCGCCTGCTCCGCGCGGATCGCATCCAGCTGCTCCTCAAACTCGAACTCGCGCGCCTCCAGCTCCAGCTGCAGGTTCATCTGGTCCTCGCGCATCGTCTTGACCTCCATCATCGCCCCATCCAGCTCGCGCAACCGCTCCGCCTGCTCCTCCTGCTGCTTGGCGATCTGCATCTCGAGCTGCGCGGCCTGGCGCAAGTACTCGTCGCGCTCGTCCATATCCTTGTTGGACTGCTCAATGCGCTCCGCCATGATCTTGCGCCGCGTGTTGAGGTCGTCCTCCATCTTTTTGTGCACCCGCTGGAATACGCGGCGCTCCTCGCGAATAATGTCAATTTGCTCCCGCAGCTCCTTGTTGTAGGAGAGGGCGTCGTTGAACTTGCCGAGGGCCTGGTCGAGACGGTTCTCGAGGATATCCACCTGCCGCTGCACCGCCTCCGACTGCTCCTTCTCCACATACACACCGCCCTTCATCTTGCGGCTGTGGAGAAGGTCGATGCGGGCTAGCTGATACCGCTTCGTCAGGTCGTTCTTCTTCATCTTCTCAAACTGGTATCGCCGCTCGAGGGCATCCACTTCGCCCTGCAGCGAAGCAAGCTTGTCCGCCTTCACGTAATCGTAGTGGGTGCCTGCGACGCTGGAGATCTGCTTCTTGATCTGATCATTCTCCTGGGAGAGGTTCCTAAGCTGCTCCTGCTGGCGGACAATCTGCGCCTGGCCGCTGACGATGGCCTCGCCGACCTGCGAGCGGCGCATGGCGTCCAGCTCCCCGCCGGCGCCGTAGCTGGAGCCCTGGGGGTATGTTGAGGTCGACATGGTGCGTTTCCTTACCACCCACTACAACGTGCCCGTTTTCAACACCCGTCAAACGTAGGACCACGAATAGGCCTCGTTAAAGGGAGGGGGGGAGTGAAGGGGGGAAAAGGGGTGAAGGGCGAGGAAAGGGTGAGGGGTGAAAAAAAGGAACTATCGGATGTTGTGCGTGTGAGAGAGTAAAAACCGCGAAGGAAAGTGAGGGGGCGAGGGAAGGATTAGAGAGAGATGGATTATACTAGAACGGTGACCGCCATACATCACCATCACATACACATAGAAAGAGCAAGTACAGCTACCCACATATAGGCGCACCCGCACAGTACTCCCTCTCTCTGTGTCCATACGCAAAATATGTCCGCAACAAGGCTCATTCACGCCATGGGGTCGACAACACCGGCCGATATCCGATGTTGGTGAACACATAAAGAAGGCGAAGGAAGGGGGGAGGGGGGAGGGAGGGAGGGGGGGGGGCACCATTTGGGTGACTCCTGGCTGGTTTCCATAATTTGCGAGGAGTAGCATTGCTATGATTGTTGTTAGTTTTCTCTGAATAAACGCGCATTATTGTTACCGAACACTTTTTTTTATTTTCCCCTAATTCCAGGCGGGGGAATAGCCCCCCGCCTGGAATGGGGGGAAAAATAATCGCCGTAAGGATAAAAGGAAACGAGGTGCCATGGCAGCGGACTCGTAAGGAAAAATACGTGTACACGTGTACAACACAGAGATACGGTTGATATATACATATATATATTATATATTATATATATATATATATATATTAAAGGCGCGTGTGTGTGTGTGTGTGTGTTAGCAACACAGATCTTCCATACGTGTGCCGGTTGATGTGGGCCAGCGTGATCTGTTCATAGATGCGTTGTATTTTTCTCTCGTCGCGCCCTCACCTTCCTGGTCAGCAACAACGTAGGGGGACGCCAGAGCACACGACAAGCCTGGTCCATAAATACGTCGCGGCACGTCCTCCACAGACAACGTTAGACCTGCAAGGGGGTTGACGAAGCGCAGGGAGATGCTCTGTCGACGGGTGAACACGAGGCAGCAGAAAATGAAGAAGTGGGGAGGGAGGGAGGCAGTCCCCGCTCCTCCCCTCCCCCACCTCTTCATGCTGTTCTCCCTCTCTTACATGGCAAGACGCGTCTTCCCCTTCCTGCAGGGCTGCACCTGCTCATAGCACAGGATGTACGCCCCAGCAGGGGAGGGCGTCACGTACTGCTGCGTCGCCACCGTCGCGCTCGTATCGTTGCAGTCGACCCAGCGCTCCACGCGGTCATTGTACACCGCCGCCGTGTAGTGCCCAAAGGAGAGGGAGCCGCTGTGGTAGACGACGCCCCGCAGGCGGTACTGCGTGTGCAGGTTCACCGGCGGGGTGGCCTCGCGGGCGGCGCTGTCGAGGTACGCAGAGAAGTCTGTGTGGGCGGGGAAGGTGACGGTCGTGTTGTTCTTGTTGGCGTGGTAGGCATTCCGCATCTTGAACCGCTTGAAGGAGATGATAAAGCACGGGGGGAGGCGGAAGAGACTGCGCTGCACAACAGCCTCGCGGAACTCCTTGCACTTGGGGCAATACCATGAGTCGTCCCCCCGGAGTGTGTCGGCTTCCATCCCGTAGCGCAGGCACTCCTCCAGCGTGCAGGGCGACTCGTCCTCGTCGACGGGGCCGAAGCGCTTCCCCCCGCCATAGCTGCTACCGCCGCCGCTACCGCCACTCCAGCGGACATCGCCGCCAATCGCCGTAATGTCCTCCTCAAAGTAATCGCCGTCGTACTGCAGCACCACCGACATGTTCATGGGTGCTGGCGCGCGTTCGCCAGCGGCGTCCCGGGCCTCCACGGTGTCAGCTCCACCCCTGCCCAGCCCCTTGCTCCCCCACTTGTGCAACCACAGGTCGCCCGTTGCCTTCGCTGCCTCCGTGATGTCACGCGGCGGGGTCCGGCGATCCTTCCGATGCAGCACCCTCAACTGCAGTGAGCGGGCCGGCTTGTCCGCGACTGGCGCGGCGGCCGCTGCCGCGGGGGCGTTCGCGAGCATCATGTAGTCTGCGGCGTATGGGTGCGACGGCGCGGGACCCTCGGCCGGGGGCTCATCGACGGCCGCCATCAGCGCCTCGGCGATCCGCTTGCCCTGTGCAATGATGTGGGCGCTAATCGGCGCCTGGTGCACCGCCACGCGGGAAGGATGCTCCTGAGCCTGCCCCTCCTGCAGGAGCGACGGCTTGCTGACCTCCTCCACGCACTTGCCGTTGCCCTTGCCATCAAACTCCGCGCCGTCCGCCGACCCGGCGGGGCCGGCGGCGCACGCGCGGTGCGACTCGCCGAGCAGCTCCGCGCTCAGATCCTCGGCGTAGGCGAGCGTCCCGTGGCTAGAGCTGTTGTTATCGTGCTTGTCCTTCAGGAAGTACCACACACGCAACCCCGCGGCCTCTGGCACGGCTGCCGCCTCCCCATTGACAGGGTGCGCAGCGGGCGCGCGCTCCGCCGCGGACGAGGCGGGGGAGTCCACAAGGTAGCACTGCGCGCTGGCGTGCGCACGGCCATAGTCGGGGACCTCCATCACATGGACGCGGTAGTCAACCGACGCGGCGGCGTTGCCGCACGCGTGCGCAACCTTCTCAGACAGCTCGTGCGACTTCCTCAGCGCCAGCCGGATAGCCTCCGCCAGGTCCGCCTCGTTCACCAGGTCGTCCTCGTCTGTCGCGACGCGCACGGTTAGGTTGATGTGGGCGGTTGCATCGGCGAGACTCTGGTCGCCGCCCTGGGCCGCGGGGAGACGGACCACCACCGATGTGTGCACATTCTTCTTCACAACCGGCTCCTTGATGTTCACGGAGAGGGTTAGGTTGTTGTCGAAGACTGTGCTCGTTTCCCCGCAGGTCAGGCAGCGGAAGACGGTCTTGGACTGGTGGAAAAAGTCGCGGGGGATGGGCCCAGTGTTGTTGTCGAGGAAGTTGTCCCAGAAGAGCTGCGACAGCTCCGCGATGGGGATGTCCTTGTCAGAGTCGAGCCGCTCGCGGTACCGACGCCCAGACACCTCGTTAACCTCCTCCTCCATCGCGTCCAGCATCACCTCAATGAACTCGTTCGCGTCCTGCTGCTGGAATCCGGCGAAGCGTCGCTCCTTCTCGCCGATGCACTCCTTCAGCGCACGCGTTTCCGCGTAGCTCAGCTGCCCCGACCACATGTCCGTCAACAGCTTGATGTAGGCTCCCGTGATGACCGCGTTCGGGAAAGTGGAGACAGGGTAGGAAAGCATCTTCTCTCGGAAAGGGCGAAAGGCGGCCAGACACTGTAGGGCGCTGTTCATGTAGCACGTATTGCCAATGTTCGTCAGACCGCACACGCCACTGCGGAGCACCGTCTCCCTCGTCACCGCTACCGCCTGCGTCGACGACCGCAAGCCTCCACCGCTCTCCTCCTCGTCCTCCTCCTCCTCCTCGTGCAGCAGCGACAGCTCCAGCGTAACGTGGTCTTTGCGATGCCGTTCGGTGGACGACCCGGCGTGCTCGCCGTTTGCTGCGAGTCGCCTCGCAGCCCGCTGGAGGACATCGGACATGAGTAGGTACCCTGCATCGCCGCTGATCACCTCCGGCGGTGTGAAGAAGGTATCGTTGTAGTCCTTCATCGCCACCTTCAGCGTGCTAGGGCAGTAAATGGCCGCGGTAAACATATCCAACCGCTCAGACGACATCATCCCCTCCTCCTCCTCCGCCTCCTCGCGGACGAGGCCGAGGGCGAGCCGGAACACCTCCGAGAGAGGGGTGCGGTGTACGGCGTTCTCCACAAACACAATGGCTGGTGCTTCAACGCGTACGCCATCGTCCTGCACGGTGACGGTGCGGAACCGCACCTCCACCATCAGCGGGCGGGGCCGCAGCGCCGCGACCACGCCGTCTAGAAGTGTGAAGTCGCCAAACGCCATGTACTTCGGCCCACTGCCAAACAGCAGCGTCAGGAAGTCGAACAGGCGGTCAGGGATGACGTCCACAGCGTCCCTGTCCTCGGGACGCAGCCAATGCTTCGCAGGGTTGCCACGTGCTACGTGAATACACGGGAACGTGCTGATGGGACCAGGGCATACACGACCGGCCGCGGCCGCACCCTCCTCCTCCTCATTCCCCCGCACCCCGGCGGCGTCGCTACTGTCATCGTCGCTGCGCATGATCCAGTCCGCAAACCTACGCAGCCACGCCTTAGAGACGACCGCACCGCGGGGCTTGCCGTCCTTGTTCTTCAACAGGCACCGGAGTGTGGCGAGCCTGTACACCTGGTATCGCAGCTCCTCCAAGTCCAGCTCATCCAAGCTGTCCGCGTCGTTCCACAGCAACCGCACCGCCCCCGGCCCGCTACGCTTCACCAGCTGCGCCATCGGGAAAAAGGACGCCACCCAGGTATCGATGCCCGCTAAGAGGATCTGCTGAAGATCGTCCAACGACTGCACGGGCACTGCGGCCGCGGACGCGGGGGAGAGGGACGCTGAGGAGGAGGGAGAGGAGGCCAAGGCGGCGTACTTCTCCTGCAGAGACGCCGGCAGCACGTCGTCCTGTTGCCACTCCTCCATGATGCGCCGGCTCACGTCGCCAATCTGTGGCGACCGCGAGGGGCGGCTAACAGAATAGCGGCCGTACGAGGACATGGAACCGCCGTCGACGACGCTGTCAAGGATGCTGCTGAGGCCCCCAACCAGCGCACGTCGACACTCTCCCACAGTCAGCGACAGGGGCTGCTTCGACTCCCCGCCCTCGCCCTGGGCGGCCAGCAGCTCAGCTCGCTCGGGGGTGTCCATGGCTATCACCTGCGTCGCGATGGCACGGGCCACGCCAAACCACATTTGCGAGAACTCCTCCGTCCCCTCCGGGGCCTTGACGGCCGGGTCCGCCTCCACCTTAGCCCCTGGGCACATGCGCAGAGCAGCGGTGGAGCCGTCAAAAGCTGGCATGCTCACCGCTAGGTGCGACACCACCGCGTTAATGTACCGGCGAGTGGGGTCTGACGGAACTGCCACAGACGCAGCCGCAGCCGCCGGCTGGGCCGAGTCGTCCTCCTCGTCGCTCCTGCTGCTGTCACTCGCAGGTACAGGAGGGGGGCCGTGGCCCCACCCCACCAGGCCGGGAACGGCGGCGTCCTGGGTCGGGCCCTCCCCCAGATTGAACGTTACGGTGGGGCCCCCTGCGGCGGGCTGCGCCACCCTGGGACTCGTCTCATAATGCTCGCCAGCCGCGGAGGAGTCAGTGGCGTCGGAGGTGGAATCAGTGGACGGCTGAGCAGCGACTCCAGCGGACGCCACGTAGAACGACGCCCCCTGGCTCTGCATTGGGAAGGAAGGAGAGACGGAAGAAAAAAGGGGAGAAAGGGAGCGATCCTCGCAAAGGACAAGATGCTCGTCAGGCTGCTATTTACAGGCCAGCTCCTTAGCTTCCCTCCTCGCCTTTTACTTTCCTCGGGTGAAATGGGGAAAAGCAGGGAAGGGAGGTGAAGGATATGGGGGCGATGGGACTAATACGGGAAGCAACAAGGAAAGCAAATACGCAAGTGTGCTAACAAATGGAAAAGGAGCAGGTCGGCACTGAGTTCGAGAGATGAGGGAGGGGGGGGGGGGTCGAGTGGCAGCGGCAGTCGCTCGTTTCCGGTTCTTGTTTTTTTTAAGATGAAAGTGAAATATTATAATAGAAGCTGAAGAGCACTAGCAGCGCGTCCACTGCTAGTATTCGGTGCAGGTAAAGGGGGGCTATTGCTGCGAATCTGTTGTTATTGTTTTTTTTGTTCCTCTCCTTGAAAATATAGAAAATTGTATGTAGGTCCCCCGAGAGTGAAGCAGTACTGTATGCCGGTCCTGTACCTGCACGCGCGTACGTTTTTTTTCTTTGTATGTGTGCGACTTTCGGTAAAGAATTGAAACCCGGAAAGAGTAAGGAAAAGATATTACGACT
>AUXJ01003963.1:0-42754 GCA_000482205.1 Herpetomonas muscarum
AGTCCTTGTCCTCCCACAGCTTCATGATTTCCTTCTCCATGGCAGGGAAGTTAAGCTCCTCGAAGTTCCGCAGGGGACCCTCGGTGGGGGATCCGTTAGACGCCATTGTTATCACGGGTATTCAATCAAGGTGAGATACAGATGTGTATACGAACAGTAGGAAAGTGTATTTATAGCGAGACAGAGCCCTGGCGAACCAAGTAGTGGAGATGTCTGTTGAGAAAGAGGCTTTATGAACAATGTTGATTGTCGGCAAAGATGAAAGAAAATTGTCCTTTATAAGGCCTTCAGACACCGCAGGGGATGTGAGGGTGTCTGGGGAGCCTGTAGACTGTATCTCCCTCCCTTGTTTCACGCTCGGGATAGGGAAAACAGTAGTTACAACGAAAACAAAAAGTCAATGTGGGTCTTGAACAGGAACGGAAACAGAGCACGAATGCGTTCGACTTGTTGGAGTGCTTTGAAGAACTGTGCGGGTAAGGTAAAGGCATGTTGGGGATAAGGGGATGGTGTAGTTGTTGGGGGCTGAGCATTGGCTGTTAGGGAACGCTTGTTAAACGTTAGTGCAGATGCCTGAGAAGACATGCACTGAGAGATTAGCGCAGCTGCCACATCGTAGAGGGTGATCACATCTGGTTGTCGATTCGAGCGGTATTATGCGCCTGTTTCAGGGAGTATCGCGTGGGATATATTTTGCAGCTGCAGTGCGTAGGGAATATTCTTTTTTTATTTAAGGAAGGCAGGCACGACTTGACCTATTCGCACCATCTCTGCCTCGTCTACGATGTCAGGACTCGGGAAGAGGAGGGAATGGTGTTTCTTCCACAAATCCCCTAGGCAGGCCCCGTGCCTTTGTTGTGTTCACAGACCTATTTGCGCCCTCTACAGCGGGGCTGTGACCATTGTCGAGGATGCTAGTTGCGGCGTTGCGGCTGACGGAGCCGATGCCGTAGAGGCCAACAGGTTGTTTTTTGGCGGCTCCTGTAGATCGCTTGGCGCCGGTGCCTTTCAGTGGCTTGAGAGTCCACCGGGAGACGAACACGGTAGAGAGTCTCATTCTTCAGTTCGTGCCCTAGTGGATGCCGATATGAAGAAAGAGCGAGAGAGCAAAAAAATGGTATTTGCTTCTATCCCTTATGAGGGAAGTAAGTTTTATAACTTCGAAACGGGATGAAGTGAGAAGTGACGACACGCTAGCAAGTAACGGAAACTGGTTTAGCAGAAAGACATCCGCTCTAGGATGTGGACTAACGCACCCTTGAGCGCCGCGGAGGTTAAAATACAGTTGAGTAAGTTCTGTTAGCGCACGTTCACTTCAACGCAGGATACCATGGTGTGCTCCAATAATAGTTCCTGTGTGTAGAGAAACTGGCAATCTGACAGCAAGGAAAATGTGCGTTGTTAACGGAACTTTTTTTTTAACACCCTCCCCATATCTTATTTGCGTTGCGAATGGACTCCTGTACACCGCAGCAGGAAAGCGCCGATGGTTGACGTTTCTCTTGTTTCCTTATTCAGCGATAGTTGAGAACTCACACGAATACATATCCGTTGAGTGGCTCTGAAAATATGCGGATGAGATCGGGAAGGCACTGCACTTCTGTGCAGTTTTTTTCCGACGTGTTGGGTGTGGCCATGTCGCTCTGCTGACTGCTGAGAACACCACTCTTGTGGTCAACAAGCCGCGCAGTCAGAGAGGGGAAGTGCGTCTCTAGCAGAGCGATGACACACGTAACAACCTGGTTTTCCAGCTCGGCCGACGATAAGAGTGAGGAGTCATCGTTGCAGTTTCCCACGACGCTTAGCAAGTGTAGAGAGGGACATCCTCCCCCGTCCTTCCTTGAGGCGGTACTGGCGTCCCACCACACAAAGCAGCCATCCGTCCGGCGCACATACAGATGGTGCCCACGTACAAGCCACAGTGCGTCTGAGAAGACTGTTCCACGTACAAATGGCATGAGTGCGACAGTTATAGCAGAGAACAAACCACGTGGGGGGTGAGAGAGAAACTGTAGAGAAAGAGCAGACACAATTCGATATTCGCCTTCCTCTTTATGCAGGGTTGTGTCGTTGGCACCGGCACCGGATACGTGATCCATCCAGTGTGATGACAATGAGTGGATGAGACCGGATTCATGATCTTCGTGGGGGTAAATCCCAGGACAGAAGAGGGCGGGCTCCGGCTTCGACGCCCCATCTGGTACCACCAAGCATCGCGAACCCAGCAATGATAGTTGGCAGGCCTTTTCAAGCCACTTGAGCTTGCTTGCCATCGCCGGGTCGCCGGTGTTCGCAACGTCGGCGAGGTCGTCAGCCAAGGCGTCTGCAAGCGAGCTCAAAAGTCGTTTTGACAGGACGCCGTGGCGACACAGCGCTTGGTCTTTGGAGGTGAGGGTGCGCAGAACCTGCGCGGCCGCTCCACATGGCCGTGTACTATTGTCATTACAGGCCGCAATAACTTGCTCGATAGACACAAGACCATGCACGATGAATGACGGGATTAGTCCAGCGTACCCAGACACCTCGTCGTCCGCCAGGAGCGGTGTCTTGTCAACTGGCCAAAATACCACTGACCCGCGCATCGCCATTTCACCTAGGTCGCTATGGCACCAGACACGACTGCGGCAGCCATAACCCAGGGCAAATAGTGCCTTGCGGAGAGTGTACGTGTGCACAATGAGCCCTTGCTTGCCCTTGGACTTCATATTCTGAAGCATGTGGATTGGTTTCGGACTAGCAGCACGCGCGGCGGATGGAATATCTAGTGAATTCCGCATCACCTGAGACAAACACACTTGTCTGTGGAAAAGTTTGATCGGGGTGTTGCTCGTGCCATTCTCGACGCAAAACCGATCGCGGAGGAGATCAGTCGCAACGTAGGATGACGGTACCAACGACCACCCCTCTCTTTTTCTGTGTGCATCGATAATAGACGAAATTTTCGCCAGAACGGCTCGCGCGCCAGCGGGGGACGAATCTGTGAGGCCGTCCATATGCGTCCCGACAAAGACCAAACGCCGCATTGTCGGGCACGCGCTGGCATCACCATCCCTACATTCCAGGTGAGAATCACAGACATTGAGGACACGAAGCGCGACAACCAGTCGCTCTTCATCGTGTGCATGTAAGACAACTTGATCGGAACTAAAGCTGTCTGTAGTGGATGGGCTATCATCAGCGCGGCTGTCTGCCTCACGTCCGCGCTGACGGACCTGCTTCACACCGGCAAGCGAGAAGGCCCAGAGGATGGTGTTGCTCCCGAAATTTCTCAATAGGGTGGCTTGGGCACCTCCGCCATCGTAAGGGCTTGTAGGTCCAGGATCCACGACGGATGCATGCACACGGAATTTACCCTTCCAGTCGCTGCTACCGCCGCTACTCCACGAGATGATGCAGGTTTCCGTAAAGTGTCCCCCGGCCTCACAGCTGTCATGTTCCGCTACGAAGCGCAGTCGCTCCGAAAGCCACGCGCTTTTCGACTCCCTGTGGGCGCGACAGAAGGCCCGCAACCCTTTGTACAAGAAGGAGCGCCCACTACCTCTCTCACCAAACAGAAATATGCGTACACGGGAGTCTGCCACCTCGCCCTCATTGGCAGCAACGTCTTTGCTGTTTTCCATCCCTGTCCCTTCGGTCTGTGCGATCGCCAACGTCAATCGCGCATTGATGCACCGTTGCGTATCACAGCGAAGGGAAACCGATAACGTCCAATCAGGGATATATATATATATATATATATATATATTTACTATATTTGAAGTTCGAGGCAATAATTCAGGAGTGAAATACAATGTTACGATACGTGAGTTAGTGGATGATGGTTTATTCGCTACGATCATCGTCACTCCACCATGAAGCACACCGCGGACCATCAGGTAGGTACATCTCCCGTAGTACACTTCACAATCATGAAAACATACATGTAGCTGTAGCAACACGAGAGAGATCTCTTCACTGTCTGTTCTTTCCTGAAAATTAACATCACGACGTTGTAAAATTGTTGAGTCGGAGGACCGTATAGTTTTAAAAAGCGAAAGTGGTGAAAGGAGACGAGATTATTGCATTGAATTAGCCATATCGGCCCGTTTGGTGTGTAAGCGATGGTATATATGTATGCGAACAAATATATAGTTCACCTAAAGATGAATATTGTTGGTGCGTTTCCATTCATCGCCACACCTCCCAAGGACGATGTGTCAGCACGCTGGAATGCCGTCCCAGTTGGTAACCTCTACATGACTACACACAAACTCCCCGCCCCCCCCCCCCCCCCCACATCCCCCCCTTAAAGATACGCCAGTGGGGAATAGCGATCTACCATCTTAACTACCACTTCCGCGGAAACTATTCCAGCATGCCTCCAGTTGTATTGAGCTTACGACGGGGGGTGGGAGGAGGGGGGGGGGTGTGGGTGTGTCTGTGTGTGTCTAAAAGTGTAGATTAACCTATGTGCGTTGCTGTTTCGCTTATCACCGTTTCACAGGGTGGACAATTCGCACCTTGTTTGGATAGGTGACGATTGGAGAAGGCGAGCACCCATGCGTATACGCAGCAACGCATATTTACGCTTTCTTCGCCGTCAACTGGTACCATTCCACAAAGTTATCAATAGCGATAGGTGAAGGGCCCTGGTCGTCATGAGTGTCGTATGATTTCACCGAGGTAAACGGCAAAAGCTGGCTCCAAAGATCCTTGGAGATGGCCAGATTCTGTCGTGCAAACACTGGTGAGCTAATGAATTCGGTCCACTTTTCGATATTGGGAAATTGAGCGTATGCCACAAACTTCTCACTCCCAGTTGCTGGCGTGTCTTTTGTGAAGAAGAACTGCCAGAGCTCACACGCGCTCTCGCGACGAGCTACGGGGTCGGCTGCACCCTTTACAGCCCAGACGTGAAGGAAGTTATAAAATTTCTCCAGTTCAGTTGTGTTCTCTCGGATCTCACCATTCTTACTGATGACGGCGTTGCGCAGAGCCTTGAAGCATGCTTCCATGTTCCCCGATAGCGCGGCGTCCGTACGTGGGAGACTCTGGAGAACCTTCACCACACCGTTGACAAACTGCATCTCTGTCATGTCAAGGTAGCACGCGGTGTGCGTGCACTCGAACAGATAGGCCAATACATACAGAGACAGGTCCTCGTCCGACAGCCGCATCTGCGCCGCCAGGTACGAAAAGTGTAGCACGTTGATCTTTTCCCCGTGGTCGGGGTCCTGCTTCAGAACATGCTTGAACAAATCATGAGCAACCTTCTCCATATTTCGCTAGAGACGGTCGGAGCTAGAAAATACACAGAAAAAGGGTTTATTAATTTCAAATATCTGGATACTTAATGGTTCGTGGGAAAGCCCTGCTTGTTGTTTTTTGTGTGTGCGTGTGCATTAGACAGTGTCGTGAGGGGAAAGGGGAATGAAGTAGATGTGCAAGAAGACTTCAACACACTGTAGTATGGGCATATTCATAGCAGTCTAACGCCACATGCGCGGTTATTGACCACACGGCATCGGTGGATCATTCGATGCTCCCGCTTTGACACACTGCCAGTGGATTTGTTGAATTCACTGACTGTCGCGTGATGTGCACCAGTATGGGTAGTTTGGAAAAAAGGGTATGTTTTATGATGTTACACCCCCTGTCCACGAAAGGCGTAGTTGCACTCACCCACGAAGAGAGTGTACCTTAAACGCGAAGCAATTAAGAGACACACCACGGGTCGTCCGTCACATTAACAACATCAGGACACATCCACTCCAAAGGTGTGGAGAGGAACAGTTAAAAGAAGTGCTACTTAGACGTAAGTCGATGTGCACTGAAGTATCCTGCTTACCGGTTGGTCGTGTGCCGCATCTTGGCCGGATCCGTGCGCCGGACGCAGTCGCAAACGGTGTGAATGTTGCATTTCCGCTCGCCGGTGCGGACCCATTTCCCGTGCTTCCCCTGCTTTACCTCGAAGCTGACGTCACGGGCGGTAATCAGACGCAGGTCTCCCTTCTTGTGCTTCAGCTTGCCCTTCTTAGTCAGCTGCCGCGGCCTCTCCGACTTGGGCAGCTTCCTCTTTTGCTTGGGCGCCTTCTTGGTCCTCTTTCCCATCGCTTAGTGCCGGCAAGCCAATGAAGAGCTTCGTGACAGAGGCCGGCCTGCGTGTGGGTCAGCACGCAAAAATAAATGTGTTAGGACTTAGAGAGCGCAGTAAAAAAAGAAAACAAGGGTTTTTTTAATAACCTGAAACAAACACCAACACGACAGAGGTGCGCGTAAACGGAAAGAAGTAAACACTACAGCGATCAAACACAGGTGTGTTTCAAGGAGCGGGAGATAATAAAAGGAGGGTAAGGGGAATAATAACAGGTGTGAGGGAGGTCAGTCATTCCGGAGAGGCGACCGTCATGCTACCCGACATTTAGAAAAAGTGCGTCAGCTAAGAATGAATTATGACTGGACGAGTCATATGGGCACGCAAGTGAGGATATGGTGATGCGGTTAAACAAACGCACACCGTGTGCCCAGCGGGTGGCAACGCCAGAGGAGGGGTAGAATTAGTTATCAATTTCGTTTTTTGTGTGTGGATACTTCTTGCGTAGGTATCATAACTGTGAATGATTGGTTCTCTGTGAGGCAAGTAGCATGTCAATTGTAAGGTGGGACCGACACTTGTGCACTCTCAGTGTGTATCCACTGCTTTTAACCTATACGGTCTCCGGCGTAGTCGGCGAGTTGGGCAGCGACGCTGATGTCATGCAAGTTCGACACGCTCCGCTGGCACTGTACAAGGTCGTCGCTGCTCATCTCCTCCCGCCGGTGCCAGAGCACCTCCAGAAGGTTGCGAAGGGACCACGCATAGTGCGACACCAAATCCATACGCTGCAAGCCGTCGACAGTGGCAAGTACCTCCTTGATAGACATACCAGCCCCTGATGCATCAACGGCTGCCACCAGAGGTCCAAAGCGATACGTTTCCTGCTGCAGCGACGGCCCGCAGGTGTCTGCCACACAGCTGACAAGCTGCGCCACCTTCGCCGCTTCATCACGCTGCAGGTGGTGTGGCTCGATCTGCTCCGTCAGTTGCATGATGCGCTCCTTGGACGTTCGCGACCACGTCCGAAGAATCACATCTGCGGGGTTCTCTCCCATCGCGGCAGCGAGATCGGGCATTCGTGGGATGCTCGGGTGGTCGCGCACGCCGCTGTAGTGTAATGCACTCACAACCTGCGGACCATCCTCGGGTGAGATTTCTTTAAGGCGCTCATACACGATCTCTCTTGTCCGCTCAAGCTTGGACTGCCACGACGACAGCAGCTCAGGCGGCACATCCTCCGTGCGGACACCACCAAGACCGTAGAGCAGCTTGCACCTTTCCGCTGTGGACAGCCAGGCAATACTGCGACGTGCTTGGCGCGATAGCATCAGTTTAAACTTGAGGGAGTGAATGCCAAGGCACGACAGGGCATGGGCAGCGTCAATGTACCACATGGGGGGCAACTGGTACATCTGCGCGTTTGACATGTCAGTGGGAGTGGATGAGGATGGTGATGGAGAGTGGGGAGATTTGGCGGCCGTTTTGCGGCGGTGGTCGTGGTTATTATGCTTGGGCTTGCCACGGCCGCCACGATTTGAGGAACGAAGTGCATGCAGAAAAACGCCGTCAAGCAGCTGCGTATCGTAGTGCGGAGGCTGCTGTAGCATGGCGAGGCCAACAACCTGCTTGAGAACACCAGCAGCATCGCACTTCTTGGCGTCGATAAGACTCGCAAGGAACTTCACGTGGACGTGGCGGTGTTGGAGAACGCCAAGGCTGTACAGCATTTCGCACAGCTGCTGCGAAGTGACAAGGGCGTGAGCAGTGAAGAGGGCGTTGCAGCTTAGGTTGCACACCTCCTCATCGTAGAAACCAGTCTCGGCGAGGGTGTTCAAGCACATGCCCGCATCTAGGCGGTTAAACTCCATCCCGCGCAACGCGGTGACAAGCTCCCTGGCTCCAAAACACCGTTGCATCTTTGCTTCCATGAGGACGCGCTTCTTACACGGGAGCAGCCCTCGCATGTCGTGTGAGGCAGGGGAAAAGTGAAAGGCCTTCCCGTACACACTGCTCGAGCCCTGCACCAGCGATAGGACAGCAAGGGTGGTCGGCTGAACACGTTGTTCGCGCCACTGACTGTACGCGCCATTGTACGCCGGGAGCGTGAGGGATGAAAAGGGATTCACTTCGCGCAAATGAGGTGGTTCCTCGTGCTGCCCTTCAAACTTTGTACCTGCGCCACTGGAGCTCTTCGTCAGATCGTCGTGGCACTTCTCAAGAGCCATGATTGAGCGTAGGACTGAGCTACTGGTATTGACATCCCCATGACGACCACCGACATATTGCTCAGCTAATTTACTCGTTGCGATAATGGCATCATACGTCTCTAGCGATAGCTCCAATGGAGCGGATTGGAGCAGCGAGGCACATGATCGGAGAAACAGGGGAACATATGGGACATTTTCTGTTGTGGCTTGAATGCACTCCAGGTTGCTCCGAAGAAGCGACACAGCCTCAGCACTCAGCACCTGGGCAGATGTTTGCCGCTGGAGCAGTCGCATCTGCAGGCGTGACAGCTCCTGACACAGCGGAGCGAAGCCAATACCCCTCATCTCTCCAAAAAAAATTCACACGCACGCACGGACACACACGTTGCCCACAGTAACGTCTAAAGAGGCAACCACCCAGCCTCAACTAATGCTATTGTGAATGTCCGTTGAGACTTGACGTTATTGCTAAGAGCAGTACAGTAAACGCCGCAGGGAGCAGTAAAACGCATGGAGTATACGGGGGACATGGGTGGAATATCTTTTTTCTAACCGCCATCCAATAAAAAACAAGAGAACGGGCAGGATACGTTTTCATACCAGATGGTCCACGTTCGTCTATGGGCACCGACCCAGCACCAAAAGATAGTGCGGTAACGTGCCATGTCAGTGCCATTGTTGTGATAGACGAGAAGCTCGTCATATGTTTTGTCTTTCAGATCTATTGCTGTAACGGCAACTGGGGATCGGTCAAACGCGCCTTGGGGCGTCAACGTAAATCCTGCAATCCTTGTGTTAAGGGGATGTGGCGCTGGGACAACAGCAACGGCGGAAACAGAAACGGGAAGCCGGAACCACGGTGATTGGCGTGCTGCTCATCTCACACCCGACGTGAGAAGTTCGATTTGTGTACCTAAAATTGGTACCCTCCCTCAGCCATGAGGTTCTGCGTCTCGACAGAGGGTCTGTATGTGCTGTTGTTTGGCAAGTCTGAACGACTCCGCATCCACGACAGGGGGGAGGCGTTGCCGGCAGGTGTCGCTTGGACGCTGGGCCGCGCACTCTCAAGCCCAAAATCGTAGTCGTACGCGGCGCTCGCGCCAGGCGAACCTCCCAGCGCATTGGCAGGGAAGACGCCGTGGTGGCTCTGCATCTGCGCAGACAGCAGATCCCTACTCGCGCCAGGAGACGGCACCGTCGGGCGCTGTGCCGGGGTCCCGTGTGGAGAGAGTTGGGGGGAGTAGATGCCAAGGCTGTAGAGGTCGCCACCCGTGTACGACATGGACCGCTCCACGGGTGAGTACTGGTTTTGCGGTGAGGCGGGCGTAACTGGATGTGTGTCGTCGCTGCTATCCCGTCCACCGCCTGGGCTGGGCGATGCGGCGGGCAGCACTTTGCTGTGGTCGTTTGCGGTATTTCGCGCGAACAGCTCCCCGCTGGACGCTGGTTGGGCGCGTTGGGGCAGTTGGGTAGTGAGCAGCGCGCCCCCGTCAGGTGAGAGCGCTGCGGAGGAACAGGTGGAGGTGTCGTCCTCTGCTTGCCCCCTTAGCCGCTGCAGAACGGTCTTCTTCGCGTGCGGCGTGCGCACGCCCACCTTGCCTGGCGAGTTCGCAGGTGTCTCGGTTGCCGCGGTGGCCGCCGCAGTGCTGCTGCCGGCCTCTGCCGCCGCACCCGTGACGGGGATGGGTTTGCGCATGCCCAAAATCACATCGCCGCTGTCGTTGACCGCCTCCTTTGGGTGAGCGGGGCCACCAGTTGTGTCCACTCCAGGGAGCTGAAAGAGCATACTGTTGTCCTCCGTCGTCGATGCTTCTGTGGACGGGGGGCGCATTTTAGACTTGGATGCGGACGACGTTGCCGGCTTCGCCTGTCCAGTTCCGCTTCGCCGGGACAGCACATCGCGGTAAGACGCGCCGCCGCCCTCAACAGAAGCGTTGAGTCTGTTGTTCTCCCGACTCAACTGGTGGGAAACGGCAGAGGCTGTCGGCGGGAGAGATCCAAGGACACTTAGGGTGTACTTTGCCTCGCTCGGGCTGTCCTGTGACGTAGGAATGCCCCCGGAGTAACCACCGCTTCCATCAGGGCTTAGCGGGTGCGAGGATTCGACGTTTGCTGCCTGGGCGTGAAGCATTGCGGAGCTGCTGCGGCTTGCCTCTCCCGCGACAGCGCCGCTGCTGGATGTTTGATCGGTGCTCGCCTGCCTATCATCACCAGTGCGAGCGCGTTCGGGTGAAGGAACGCCCGCAGACGCCTCGGCAGGGGCCTGGAGCGATCCTTCTCCAGGACTTTTTGATGTAAATCGCAGCATCTGATTGATGGCAGACATGGACACGTAGCTCATATCACCATCGGTTGCCTCACCATGCGCCTCTCCAGGGGACTTGCGCACTGTCTCTTTACCCGACCGCGAATCCTTGCGTTCCTTCGCTTCGCCAGCCCCATAGTCAGCCCGGCCAATTTGATTCCCTTTCTTTGCTGCTTCACGCGTTGTCACAGGGAGGAAGACGCTGCTGTCGTCTCCCGTGATCTCCTGCTCTCGCTCCTGCTTGCGTAACGCGTCAATGACGTTTTTGCCAATATCTGTACCTGATCTGGCTACCGCCTTCTGTTCCACGTTGCGGTTGCTGCTGTCTGACTTTAGTAAAGACGGTTGGTGGCCAGAAGGGACTCTATGCTTAGCGGACGCTGTGCCGCTAGAGGCTTTCGTCTTCTCTGACTTTGGGTGCTGATTTCCCGCAGCGATGGGCATATCTGGTGGTGAGCTAGGAGACCCCTCACTGTTGCGCGAGCCGGTAGCAGCGCGAGCACGGGTGTCGGGTGCAGGGGCATTCTCCACCGCGGTAATAGTCTTCTTCGTGTGGGTAGCAGACGTCGAGTCTGGACTGGCGCTTGGAACTGCAACGTCTGCTCTCTGTTTGCCAGGAGAGGTGGACTTGCGGCCCTTCTCATCCTGCTGCGGAGTGACCCTCTTCTTGTGCTCTTTCACCTTTCGTGAGGGTTGCCGCTCAGGCTGCTCCTCTTCGCCTCTCTCACTGACTGTCGCCGAGTATGATCTTGATGACGACCTTGAAAACGACGACGACTCGGAGGATGAAGACGTTGACGCGTCCCGGTGTCGGTGGCGTTGGTGGTGACCTTTGCGCTTCTTGTGCGACCGTCTGGCCACATTGGCGTCTCGCCTTCCGCCAGTGAGCAGCTCGAGAAGGGGTGCGGGGTAGGCACGCAGGATCTGCTCCAGTGCGGCGAGGGACGGGACAGTCTGGCCTTCTCCACCACCGTCCGCAGCTTGGCGCGGCCATGATGTAACAGGCATGGTCGGGTCTACATGGGTGGCTGCGCCCGTGGGAGCTGAACCGTAGAGGTGGTTGGGGTCCATGTCCATATCCATAACCTGCGACACACGACCAAGCATAAGTCGGAGACGCGTCACCTCTGCGCCCAGCGCCTCGACCTCACTTTCTAGGGCATCCATGTACATGGCTGAAACGGATTACCTGTCTATCCTGCGGGTGTCTCAACAGAATAGTCTACAACTGCGAAATTTACGAATAAAGATAAATGTACAAGGCGGTAAATCTATAATTTATAGCATAAATGGTTTGTGCCGGATTGTAAATGACGCGTGGTCGTTCTTTTAGTAGTACAATCTCACTGGGCCAACTACCTCTAACAGCTTCAGAGTCACTGTTCACCTAAAATTTGTCAACAGAGATCTGTGATGGCAGGGGAGCAGGGAATAGTAGTGAAGCGGTAGTACGGAGGTTCTGCAACTCTCTGCAGTTGGACATTTACGAGCACCAAGCAGCGGAAATTACTCTTCCTAGCAATTGCATTAGCCTTCGCCGTATTTGGCTAAACGATATGTACACAATTGCTGCACTCTGATACGATTATACGAACAGTACTGAATCTAGCGTCTATATTGTTGCCGGTTCTTTGTTTTCTTTTAATCGCGGAGTATTAAAAGCGCACGTGCCCGGAACCGTCACGGAACAGAAGATAAATAAGGTAACGGCAAAAAACGTGCCTAACCTGTCTTGGATACTCTCGACAGGTTCTTCGTTAAATGAAATTAGCTGCCACTCAGACCGGGCTGACTGTGCTTGCATATACTCACACACATGCACACGTCCGTGTCCTACTCTTGCGCGTCCGACTCTGGCTTGTCGTCGCCTTCGCCTTCGGTCGGGGTTGTGACGCGGTGGTAGTCCTCCGACACGGCAGTGCAGAACTCACGAAGGACACACGTTGCATAGCTGCCAGGTGGCATGGAAAACTCGGCCACCAAAACGTTCACCGGAGAGTCGTCCGACTTGGGCTCTCCGGCGGGCCGTCCGCTGCTGTCGCCGACCGGAGCTGGGATGGCTTTTGGCTCCAGCTGCTCGAGGTCGGTGGGCACGGCAGCGGCGCGCCACGACGGCGCCGTGGAGCTTGTCAGCCGTACACGCAGCGGCCGCACGCACAAGGGACGATAGGCGCCATGGTAGTGAAAGATCTTGACAAGATTGTCATTCCGAGCATTGCTGCCTTCGCTGTTGAGCAGTGCTTCAGCGACGCCAAGCTCCGCCGCCTCCCGCATGTAGTCTTCCTTACTGCACCCCGGCACCTCGGGAAACCGCAGCTCAGCGTCGGGGCCGGGAACAGGTAGGACAATGTCGCTGAGCGCGAATAGGGACAGGTCATCCTCGGCGCTCAGCACACGGACGGCTGGTAACGCGTGGGAGCGATCGGACTCGTCCTCGCCATCCTTAATGAACGACCAGACAGGGATGGTGTAGGCGGCGTCCCTCACCTCCATGCGCTTCTCATACACGGCGGCAAAAACCAGATCCCCGACAAGCGGGGAGAGGCTCGCCTCATCAGCCTTCGCAGCCAGTCGACGAGAGACCATGCGGTTCCAAATAAGACTTTGCACAGCGTGGAAGTACAGCATGCACAAAGTGCGGGGGATCGTCTGGAGGGCGCCCAGGTAGTCGCCAGGGGACTTGACCAGGTACTTGAGCATGTCGCGCTCCTGGAAACAAAAGTAGGGCACCTTTTCCTGCGCGGCCGCGTAATCCTGTGACGCAACCGCCGGGAGAGCCTCGCGCATGTCTGGCACGATGCAGGCACGCGACTCAAACATGAGCGTGATCGCACCTTTGTAGTCGCCACGCAGGAGGAGGACACCCACATCACTGGTCAAAATATCTGTGGTGCCGAAGCGCTGAAGACCAAAGTAGTTCACTGCACCAACAGTCATCAGCGCGGTTTCCATCGCCCGCAACTCATCCTCGGAGAGTTGAGCCGGCATGCCCGCGTGCTGACGAAGGACGATGCGGAAGTGGTTCCCGTGCGAGTCGCCGAGCTTGAGGCCGTTGGTTTCCTCCTTGAAGCCGCAGACGCGGACAGTCCCTTGTGGGCCAAAGGAGCGCTGATTGAGAACAGCGACCCTCTTTGGGTCCATGTCGCGAATGGCGACGCGCTGCAGGGTGACCGCACGCTTGTCCTTTGTACCGCAGAACTGAAACTGGCGGGTTGACATGTGCAGGTGGCGCGCCATTGTACGGAACACCTGGTTGGTGTCCAGGTTCTCCTTGTACAGCGTGAAGTGCAGAAACGTGCGAGTGCGAATGGGGCGGGAGCGACGATCCTGTTCACGGCGGTCGGCAGCGGTCGCTTTCGACACCACGATGCACCCATTATCGGTGGAGCTGACGTGTGTCTTGCCGAAAACGCGCTTGACGGTTTCGTGAATAGCACCCCGTTGTGCCTTCTCCACCTTTGTGCTAAGTACCACCTTCTCCTCCCCATTGTCTACTGCCGCGACAAGAGCCGCGACATCCTCCGCGTTTAGGAGCAGGGAGAACGCTTCCTGCACCAGAGTCTTCTGCGCCTCAGTCTCCGCGCTTGGAGATGAAGCTTCCCCTTCCTTCGTCTCCTCACGCGGACGCTTCCGGTTGTCCGCACCCTCCTTCTTCGAGGCGGGGGTTGTCAAGGTATCCGGAACGGGCTCGAGGACCAGAGGTTCACCGCCGTTGTAGAGCGGCGCCAGCTCGCGAACCACAAAGTCGGAGTACAGCGTTTTCAGTGCGACAGCTGGCTTCCGTGTGGCTAGAAAAGAGGTGGCCGCCACGTGAGACAGGATGGACTCCGTCATGCCGACACGCGTCTCGCGGTCCAAGGCCTTCTTCAGCTGAGGCTCCAGTTCGGCCTGTGTTGCCAACATTATGGTAGCTATGATGCACCTTTTTTTTGAGTATCGCTGGTTCGCCTGAGATAGAGATCTATTTGTGTGTGTGAAAACGACATCCAGAGGGAAAGAGAGAAGGGGGGGGGGGGGGCAGCGTTGCTGGTATTTGTCACTGTTAACGGAAGTATGTGGCGAAAGTGTCCATCAAAAAGACACAGGGCAGCGAACCATTGAGCATTGCTACGCATGTGACGTGCAAAGCATTCCTGGTGACTGCGATGCCATAGAAATTGAGAGCCACCAATTAGCCTCGAAAGCGAAAATCACCAAAGTACTCTCTAACTTCCAGAACGCCGAGTACTTCAACTTTTTTTTATCATCTGTACCCATTCCAAGGCGGTTAGTATTTTCGTTTTTTTTTTGGTAGATGCTAGAGGTCATCTTTTGTTTTGTGTCCATGTGCAAACAGGGGAGAAAAAGTATTGACAGAACCCCGTACGATCTTCGTAGAAGCATGGCCTCACGTGCCCTCCCTACTCAAAGGTGTTTACGAAGGACTTCGGACAGGGCAGGTAGGTCCGTGACAACCTCACGGTCGGGCTCGTCCAAGTCGCACTTCTGCTCGTTCGCCAGCTGCGCGAGAAGAAACAGCAGCTCGAAAAAATCAGAGCGCAGCGGGTGGGACGAGGGCAGCGAAAGGCGCTTCACAACCGTATGGACGACAGCGTCCTGCTCCGACGGAGAGATCCACCCCGCCCCGCCAACTAGTGCGCGCACTCCCCCAGAGACGGGTCCCCCAGCGGTGATACTTACACGTGGACGTTTCGGATCATTGGTACCCTGAACCTTGAGCCACTGCTTACATCTGCTAGAGAGAGCCAGGACGATCGCCTGCATACGATTTGCTGCGACGTCGAACTGTGCCTTGTCCTGCCGCTCCATGTGGTAGCGCTTCCTTACCGTGCAGTATGTCATGCAGCCCGCAACCAGGGTGCGCAGGAGGCGTACGCCCACTCTGGCGGCCATTCCCCTCTCCGCCGCCTGCAGGAGTGCGCGGCGCACATCGTCGCTGCGGCACAGGAGCTTCAGCTGGTAGTCGAAAATCAACAGCGGCGCCAGTCCTGGTACCTCACGCAAGAGACCGAGGGTGCCGCACAGCTTCGCCAGTACCGCAGTCGTGTCTGGGTGGACGATTAAGCGGAGCAGGTTGTCCGGGACGCCGTCTGCTGGTGAGGCCAGCACCGCACTGGTTACGCCAGGCACGACGCACTTGTCGAGAAATGCCTTTGCTAGGGTGAGAGAGGCATGCAGGCGAGAAAGGTCGTCTGTCACGTCATACACTGGCGCAAGTGCGGGGTGGTGGGCGCGGCCCGGTGCAGCCTCTGCTCGAGAGGCACGCGTGCCAGCTGTGCTGCTCCGGGGTGCCGGAGATGACGGCTCTTCTGTGGGGAGCAGCTGGAAGCTGGTCGAGAGGGAGGCACCACACAGTGCGGCCCACGGGATCTTGAGGGAGCCCAAGCCGCTGACGTCAATTGCGTTGCCGTCCACTGAAAGTTCACCGGTATCAAGGAAGAAGCGGAGGAGAGAAAGGAAGCGACAGACGCACTCGATACGCTTCTGCAGGGCGTCTGGCTTGTGGCCGAGAAGCTGTATGAGCAACTTCAGCCTGGACCGAAGACACCGCGGCACGACAGGGAATACAGATCCATCGTCCTCCGCGACGGAGGCTACGATGGACTGAATCAGCAGAACGCACTTCATTTCATCCGCACTGCCGAGGACCGCTTCCACCGTCCTGCACGTTAGCGTTGCGACGCCAATGGCACTCTCCAGGTAGTTTTGGTGTGAACGACTCCCATCCAGCCAATTCTGCCCTGGTGTAGCCGGGGAACGAACCCCAACAGCACCACTGCCCGCTCCGGTGGTGGTGGTCGTTGTTGTGGTGGTGGTCGTCGCCACGCCAGGGGACGTTACCAGGTCGCAAAAGAAGTTAACGTCAGGCACTCCATTGTTATGCCAGAAAGAAAATTCTGCCTCCATGAGGGGACGAACTACTTCCTGGGTGCAGGTGGCGCACGCGAGCATCAGGCAGCATTGCTGCAACGACTTCCAATTTTGCACAACTTTACCCTCCAACAGGACAGTGAGTGCGTGATTTCCTTCCTCTCGCGAGTCGAGGACAGGCAGCGCCTGGTGACAGAGACCCGTTAGCGGACGAAGAACCTGCTCCTCAAACGTCGCACTCGACCAAACCCGCGACCGCAGCCACGGCGGTGTCACCGCGAAGCAAGAGGACGGACGAGGGGCACCGATCCGCGTTTCTGTACCAACTTCCATCAGAATCTGCACGAGTAACGGGAACGGGAATTCTCTGGCAATCGGGGGGCAGTCAGGGCGGGCAAGTGTGCACTTCAGAAACGCCTCTGACATGTCAGTACGGGCGGTGTCTGTGTGCTGCTTCTTCCCGGAAGAAGCCCCAAGCAAGTCGCTGCGCGGCACACCAGAGCGCAGCAAGTGCGATTCCAACGCATCACCTTGGTCGAGGGTGATAGGGTGGAGGTAGGAGAGGCGCACGCCCACCGTTTTTGCCCCGGCGGCCCTCTCAATGGCGCGCCGTTGGGGAAGGAGACTCGCCTCAGCAGCTTCGATCACGGATTCCGGCGCTACGCATTGAAGAGTGTGGGGGGCGGCAGCCGACCACAGGCGCAGTAGCTGGCAAATGGTCGTTGACATGGCGTCATGGTCACTGTCACTTTCCAACCGCTCACCGTAGACAATCCGAACCGCACAACACATCAACAGGCCGTAGACGCAGCTGCCAAGCTCCTGCGGTGTGTAGGCCCCAGTTGAGAGGTCGTACAGTGGTAGCCGCACTCGTCGTAGTGCGGACAAAAAGACGCTGGTGGGGAACAGGTTCAAATGGAAGTGTAGCTGACCGAGCGTGGTGTTCGCAAGGAACCCGCCGAGGTCCTCCGTACACTCTACCGCGATCCACGCGAGTGTCATATCGGCGACATCAGAGACGCTGAGACCAAGCCCAGAAGCGGTTTCCAGTCGCCGGACAAACACGTGAAAGAGCTGCTTGCCAAAAAACAACAGGGCGAGGTCCCTCGTCACGTCCATATCCGCGTCATCCTCCAGCGCTTTCACCTGCTCCCTGTGGTATTGGAGCTGATTATCCAGAGCACAACTAAAAAGCGACAAAAACGTGTGAGTTTCCATCAAGCCGCTCGACAGCCCGCTGACGCTGTACGCAGCCCCAGACGAGGCAAGTCCTCCCCCCATCGAGCTCTTCTGCCCTGTGCCATTCACGGCGGCGATACAAACCTTCTCTGCTGTCTTACCGACCCCAGCGGCCGCTAGCTGCTTGGCAACGGCCACGGGTCGCCAAGACGCGCTATTCCTTTTCAGCATCGCTGCATCCGTAGGACGGTGTTTATCAAGCATAACGCAAATTTTGCGAACGACGCTATCCCAGTAGGTCTTTCCGTGTGCGTGGTCGCAGGCGAGACTGTGGTGGTAGGAGTCATGCATAGCGACACTAGTCATCTCCTCTGTCACATTTTTGCTGAAAGACAGGGCCGTCTCTGAAGGTGCCTGGAATGATGCTGCCGTGAGGGTGGGCGGCAGCAATGGGGAGCCGTCTGCCAGTGGGACGTCGGCGGCAACAAGTGCGTGACTACGGACCTGCGTGGAAGTGGCGGCATGAGCGAGATCAGCGTATAGCTTTACAAGCTCCCGCCGCTGCTGCAGCAAAGTGAGACACTGCGACGCGCTGAGTCCACGGGGTACGGCGGGGGAAAGGGCAGTCAGTTCTGCCTCGTTTGGGGTGGGAGGTGTTACGGTCTGCAGCTCCGCAATCTGAAGCGCGTAGCGGCGCCTCACAGCGCTGCAGATGGCTTTGAGCTGCCGACGGTAGACCTGGAATTTGTCAACGGGCTTGTTGCCGTCGTCCGTTGCAGTACTGACGTCGGTTGCTGCTGTGAACTCCCATTGAGGTAATGGAAGCTGCATTGCTGCATCAAAGAAGTCATCTGGTGAATGGCAGTTTTGCAACAATTCCGCAACCACTCCGCCGTGCTTTGTGCCTGTGAGTAGCGGTTGACTTTTCGTGGACAAACTGCTGTGTGGGAGAGGGCCCCTTGTCACCCACACAGACGGCGCAAAGTCGCTCAATGACACGACGATGATTTCACCGTCTGGGGTGAGAAGGGAAGGGGCCCTTGTTGTCGTTGGCTTGGCACACCCGTATGTAGAGGTTCGGAGTAGCACAGACCCAGCAGGCACATATCCAGCGGCCAACCGTTGACAGGTCCGTATCGCGTGCACCTCAACGACGCTTCGCTGCGGCATGTACACGACCAACAAGAGTGTTGGCCGACCCGCCACATCGGCTATCCACCAGCAAAAGCTGGCGTCACGGCACCCCTTCATGGTGCGCCACAGGACACCGGTTCGGAGGTCGACAAGGAGGATGCGCCCTGCTGCTGTCGTCCGCGTCCCCTCCGCGTATAACGCTGCGAACTGATGTGTGGGGTCGACCGAGATACTCGAGGCCACACTGTCGCCTTCAAGAAGGGTGAAGTGACTCCGCTGGTTCCGCTTCTCGAGCCGTGGCGGCGGAGCCGCAGACGTCACTGCCCCACCGTTTCGTCCCTCCTTCTCTGCGGAGCCACCGAACCACCAGCTCTTGGCCACGTTCGCCACCAGCGACGTGACCGCCTTAACCGCGTTACGCGCCGAGAATGTTTCCTTGCGTTCCTCCAAAGAGTAGAGGGCGTAGGCGGGTGTTGAACCACAGACGATAATGCCGTGTTGGACGCTGTCCACAGCGCCGCTCGTTAAAACGTCGTCGATGCTTGCATTGGCTGCCTTGGATGTAAACACAAATGCAGCATCATTGATGCGCGGGGGTGGGAGGGGCTTCCCTTGGTCGTCCTGCGCGATGGTCCGCATCTCATTTGCAGAGAAGGTGTCGGGGGGGATGAGGACGTGGACGAACTGGACGAGCGGGGCGAAGCTGGAGGCGGGGCCTGCGACAGGGTACGAGCTGTGCGTACTTGTGGGCGACCACTCTAACACAAAGCATGGACGCTGCCCATCCTGACGGCTCACCACCACAGAAATAAACTCATCCAACACGTTCCGCCCAAGGAAAACAACTGTGCCTCCGTCGTGGATAACATAGACACCGCTGATGTGGCCACTGCTGCCGGCGGGCGAGACACCACCGGTAGCAAAGGAGGAGGCCTGACTGCCACGTGGCGGGATTGTAATGGTTGGATTGTTACGGTGCACAGCGAGGTCACGCTCCTGCACGGCAAAGCGCACCACCGCCTCGTTTGCACCGCGTCCGCGCCAGGACAGCGACGCAGCGGCTGACCGTGCGGAGGACGGCAACCACGAAGGCACAGACGACGAGCGCGCCTCTCGCTCCGGCGAATCTACACTTACGTCGGGTGGAGCCGACGCCTGCTCCTCAGTGCTCATGAGTGCACTGAAGTTATGCCGGTACTGGAACTGGGCCATGGCCAAAATAGTACCTCGTAGGGCATTGCAAACGATGACCGTACCATTCGATGTCCCAATGAACAAGTGCACAAACACGCTATCAGCAACAGTGTCAGCGGGGTCTGGCGCCGACTCCGATGGTTGCCCTGGTTGATTGTTCCTTGAGGCGCTGTCAGGAGCGCTGGCACCAGGACTAACACCAGTGCCGCTACTTCTGCGTGGCTTCTTCAGCGGTGCCCCTCGCCCACCCTCGGCGACGAGCTCTATCGTGGTGATTTCCCCCTCGTCCTCAGCAAGTACCTGAATAATTTTTGGCACCCTGAATGAACCCAGTGCGCCTAGGAGAGGTGCACTAGCAGGAGATGAAGCCCCGCCATCGGCAGTGGTTGGCAAGCTTGCAGACGGTGAGGGTTTCGTTGCTGACCTCACTAGTTCGATCACGCACTGATTCTTTCGTTGATCGACGCTCGCAATCAGTCGCACACCGGGGCACACATCTGCGACTGTGTACAGGGTGCGCCGACCCAACTCCAGCGCGGCGGTGGGCTGATGACCGCTAGACGAAACCCGCGCCGGTGGGCGGGGAACCTCCCCATCGCAGTACGTCTTCAGCAGCGCAGTGTCAGACATCGACTACCTTTCCACCACCAAAAACGTTCGTTCTTGTCGAAATAAATAATTATAAACACAAAGTATGGTGAAGTCTAATATATACGTTTTCTTTTCCAGGTGCTTGTACCGCCCTACAGGTACCAACAAATGTCCCGCAGGACACCGATACGAGTATAGTGAAAGCAACGGTCGGGTGTAATTCTGTTGGTGGCACACCGGCTGAACTGCCTTCGGTGCATACTCAGTCTAGATGCAAGTATTAGAATAGTCAAGAGGGATGATGTCAGGAAGAGTATCGCACTACAGAACAAAAAGGGATTAGGTGTCTGGCAACAGGCAGCCCAAGCGTCTGCTTTGCCTCCTTTCCTTCGCGGCCACGTACACCAAACAGTTCCCTTTTCCTCGTATATTGTCACAACAATGGTGACGTCTAATAGTGTAGACAGCTGCCAGTTCACATGTCGCCGATCAGATATTATCTATTTCCTTTTTTGTGTGTGTATGTATGTATGTGTGCATTGTAGGAAGAACCACTGCAAATATGCATCTTCTAGAATAGGGTGCGAATAATGAATGTGTAGCAATTGATCGATCGATTGTATCCACGCGGAGTGACACGATTCACAAACAAGTAAAAATGCGGGTTGCGGCTGTGTATATGGCGATGACACCAGATTGGGCACAAATGTGGCAGAAAGCAGCAGCATTGCTGTGGAAAATATCTCAGGAGCCCTACTTTTTAGGCGTCGTCCCAGCTTCCGCGGCGCTAGCGCTGGCCTTCCACTCCTTCGCGCTCAGAGGATCCTCCTTGCCCTGGAACGGCGAGGATTGAATTTTGGCTGCTGTAGGGGCCGCACCAGCCGGCGCCGGGTTCTCGCAGAAGAGCACCGAATTGAGGATGAGGTTGTTGGGCACACTCACAAGCTCCTTCTTGTCGTTGCGCAGGTACAGGTAGCGGGTGTCCCAGTCGCACACGGTGCCGCTCACGGCGGCGGTCCCGGTGCCGATGGTGACGCGGCTGCCCTCCCGGAGAGAGGAGTGCCCGGAGAGGGCGATGCTGGCAACAAAGTTGGCGCCAAAGTCCTTGCAGGCGAAACCCAGTGTCGCACCCGTCACACCAGCAGCGGTGATGAGGGGGGTGAGGTCCATGCCAAAGGTGCCAAGAACAGAGAAGAGCACGGCACCTTCGATGGTCAGCGCACTGACGCGGCTCGCGACACTGCGCTGCCCGGCATCCTTGATAAGACCCGTATTCAGGTAAAAGGAGTTGAAGAAGCGCTTCATTGTCTCGATAGCAGCTCTAGTGTCCCTGCCGTAGGTCGCGAAGGGTGTGTGTATCTGTTTCTCGAGAGGGGAAAGAATAACTGCGGCAACTTTGTTGTTCGCCTGAGGACGGGTACCTGTTATCTATTACGAGAAACTATATAGAGGCGGTAATGGATGGACGGGGGGGGGGGGAGGTATGTGCGTTAGAAATGTATGACATTGAAGGGTGACTGTTGACATCGACCAAGCAGTGAACCAAATATTCCGCATAAAACAACAATTGAGTGAGCGGAGCAGTTACCGGGGTACATGCCAGGCTCGCTGCAGCTAGGGTGGACAAACGCCTCTCTTCTCACACCACCTACAACAGCTACTGACCTGTGGCAACGGGCATGCTCCCTTTAAAAAAAAGGAACATACGTTATACACACAGATATGGCGAGTGCAGTCCGGCACAGTAGTTGGCAAAACGTGACACCCCACGCCGGCTGCACTAGTCGTGTAGTTCGTATTGGCACACTCAATACTCCTCAACGGTACTAGCAAGGCGAATTGGGGGCAGATACCTCATTTTTCTTTATCTTCTTCATATTAGGACAGAAAACGCATGCGGTGAAAAAGCATGCAGCACCATTGGATTATTTTCTCATTTTTAACTGTCGTGTATATTTTTTAAAAAGAAACATTTAATTGACTGAGAGGACAGATAGAAAAAAAAAGAGAGAAGAAAGACACGAGTGTCTGGTCGCTGGGAGTCACACGAGGTCTGGCAATCGACCACGTGCGTCGTTGGGGGTTCAGCTTGCCTTCTCTTTCTGTTTCCTTTAACTCTCCGATTAAGCCGTCGTAAGTTCGGGGATGAGTCCTGCGACGGGAGAGTGGGCAATTCCTCTACAGACCAGTGCTGGCAGCACCAGCGGGCTTGGAGGTCTGCTTGTTCACGATGGCAGACTTGGACTTGCCGTAGTCGTCGCGACGGCGGCCGCTCGACCTAAGGAACTGCTGGAACTGGGCAGAGTTGGTATCGTAGATCATGGTGACGAACTTTGACGGTGGAGGAAACCGGAGAAGGTGGGTTGGGTGGGGAGCTTGCACAAGGAATGCGAGAAGTGCTTAGGAAGCTAATAGCTTAGTAGAAGGAATGCTGATAGACTATACGACATTGACAGTAAAGAAGGCGATAGAGAAAGATGTGCAAATGTTGCAACCAGATAGTGTTTGGGGAGAATTATAAAAGCGTGCACTCCTGAAGTGAAGCGTAGCGGACAAATGCATTTTTTCCCTCTCAAAGGATGTTGTCGCTCTGCAGAATATTCTTGTGTGTAACTAAAATATCCTGTTACCATTAGGAAAGAGAACCTTGTCACTAGGGTTCGAGTGTTTCCACTGCATTTTATTTTTACTTTCATCTACCATGTCCACTTAACATCTATGATGCCATTTAATATTATTTGATTATGTAGAGGTAGTGTACTTCTTTGATATCATTGTATACCTGCACAGGCCATAATCGGCGTGCATTACTCGTGGGGTTACCGTTAAAGAAAGATTTTTTTTCACGACTGCAAAAAGAGAACACAACAGTGAAGGACCCATACGCAATTGCGTGAAGCGCGCACGGCGGCTACTCGGCCTTTGCCACCTTAGTTGGGGGCTCACACGCCTCTCCTGCCGCCGCCGCGTCGCTGAGAGGCTCAGCTGGGCGTTCTGACTTCACACCTGATGTGGTCGTAGCTTCCGCTGCCGTGGGAGCAAGAGAGGGCAAGTTGGCGAATCGAGGGCGCGGACTCGGGTTCTGCTGCACCTTGATGGCCGTGAGTATGTATCCTGCCGCGGTGCTCATGTTCACCGTTGGGTGGGTGCGCTGGGGGAGGACCTGCTGGTGACGATACCACGTCTCCGAGATGCGGATATTCACGCAGTCGTTGCGGAGCTTCAGGAAGAGCCCGGTGAGGTCCTCTAGAAAAGGGCTGTACACGACAATGTGACCGCCATTCGCGAGGAAGGGGAGGAGGTCCGCCAGTGGACGCTCCGGGTGTTCGTCGTCGACGATGATGAGTGAGTCTGCCGGGTTAGCGAGAAGCTGCTCCCTCGCGTCGAGGCCCTTCATCCACTGCGACGGGCCCTCCGACACGCGCTGCTGCTGGGGCTTCTTGTCCTTGTCCTTGTCCGCCGCCTCCTCCTCCTTTACCGGCTCCTCGACGCCGGCGAGAAATCCGGGGTTACGCGGGATCGCCGTCCAGCGTTGCTTCACATTCTTGAGGCCCATCTGCCGGGCAGGGAAGGTGTTCGGCTGCGCCTGTTTGTCGAGCACCTGGTAGATCATGCCTGTGTCGCCGAGGCGAGTAAGCAGGTACGCCTCAAGGAAGCCATTGGTCCGGTCGAACGTCAGCACGCGGCTGCCGTCGTGGACGTCGCTGTGGTGCAAAATCAGTGCGACCGAGTCTGCGCGAAGCCGCACACACCGCGCGTCGTCGGGCTGACTATCCGAGGGATTGATCGTCGGCAGGTGAATCTCAGCCATGCTGTCCGGAGTCACGCGCTCCACTTTGAAGAGTGTGCCGTACTTCTTCTGCTTCTTCTTCAGGTACTTTTCCTTTGAAAAGTCCGTCTTGGTGTGGAACGTGGTGCTGTTCTCCACCAGCTCGTTGAGCAGCACGTCGATGCCCTTCTCCTTCCGGATCGCAGCAATCTCCTCGTTGGACAGCAGCTGGCTCCTATTGTCGTCAATTAGGTTGCGGTTATCCTTCTCCTGCACCTCCCCTGCGGCGTCGCCCTGCACGTCGGAGACGTCCAGGTCGGGGTACGCATCACACGCAACAAACTTGCGGGCAGCGTGGTCAAGACGAACCACCTCGCCAAACCGCATCCCGACCAGACTGTCCACGTTCGCCGCGCCAGACCGACCGAAGCGCAGCTTCACGTCCCGCTTCACTTCGGCGATGCGCTTGCCCCCGCCACCGTTGATGAAGACATAGTCGCCTAGCTTAATCAGCTCGGTGTCCATCGTCACGCTTTTTACTACGAGAGGGAAACCAGAGCCTTCTTATTGTTTTTTAATTTGCTATAAACGAACCTTATCGGCCTCCAAAGCTATAATATCCCTTCTGTCAAGTGTTTTTTTTTGGTAAAGAAAGGAAAATAGTGTAGCAGGAGCGATGAACATGGGTACATTCTGCGAACAGGTAACACCGGCACACTGCTCGCCACATTGCACATTTCCCGCTCACACGTGTGGAGCATACTTGCACAGAGTAGAGCGGTGGGAAATTAGTGGAGTAGTTAATCAGGCCAATCTTTGCCGTTATTGCATTCATTGAATGTTATTGTGTACTTTCCAGTCCCTGTTGAAGGCGGGGGGGGGGGGGGGTTGGGCATATCGCTCACATAAAAAAAATCAGTCAGGAGTATACACAGAGAACGATCGAGTTCCCTCAAAGATTACATCACATGGCAGGTGCCACACGCACACATACACGCACATACAAACATGCGTGCAGCAGGTCGGCATAGGAAAGGTGATTTCTATGAGACGGGCGCGTCCAATATTGCGCGCAAGGCCGTTTCTTCTGGCGAGGGCCCCGCCAAGGAAGACTTTTGTGCGGCAAGAGCCTCCATGACTTTGTCAACCTCTGTACCCAAGGCGGTCGCCTCGTCGCCCTCAGCGGCGCAGTCGAGGGGGTCACGAAAAACCTTCCCGTCCACCCATCGCACCTTTGCGAAGAGCTCATCGACAAGGATAGTGTAGGCGGCCTTGGCAGCGGCATTGTTGCCGCCGCAGACAGGGTTTTCGAGTACCAGCGGGCTACCGTCGATATTGATAGAATGCGTCAACCGTAGCTCCGTGAGCCGGGGAAGTTGAGTCAATGGCTTGAGGTCCTCCTTTGTACGTAGCTGGTTCCCCTCGAGCCATACACGCTCAAGCGTAGGGATGCTAGACAGGGCTGTAATGTCCTCCAGATTATTTTCGGCGGCATTAAGAAGCGTCAGCGACTCCAACGTGGCCGGTGTGCCAAGACCCTGCAGGGTGCGCAGCGAGTTTCGGCTAATGTCCAGCGCGGTCAGAAAGGTACACCGCTCCAAGGCAGCACCGAGGCTACTGAGTCCCATCGACTTGAGGGAGGCCGAGAAGACAATCTCCGCATCGTACTGGCGTGCCCTAGTTAGGACATCAGACTCTTGTAACACACGCTGCCCCTCGCTAGCCATCGGTTACCAACAGAGATAAAGGTGAACGACTGAACAGTTATAAATAGTTGAATGGATATAGTATACTCGGAATGGCGCTACTGCTTTCTAGTAGAAGGGTCTTGTGATGGGGTGAAATATATAATGGTTGGATCATCAGTGATATCCATATACGGTAGTGGCAACACCCACCCTGCCTGATGCATTCCCTACCGGAACATTCCCACTTGAACTAGTCGAAGCGGATGCAAGATATGAGTGTCACCAAGGTAGAATCACTTCTCAAATGGAACACACATGTACAACCCCAGGGTCACAGATGCCAACACGGCAGGCGCAGACTTGATAGCATTATGTTTTGTTTTGTGAATAATTTATCTGTTTTTTTTCAGATGAGTAATCTTCATCCTCTTCTTTTAAAATCTGTGAGTCAGTATGACCAAAACTGAAACTGGTGAAGGCAGGCGTATCTGAAGGAAAGACACACACCAGACAAGACTTACAAGTCCTGTGAGTGCTTGCGGCGCTCCGCCAGGCGATGCCAGTAGTCCTGCAACCGCTCCCGCTCCCGGCGGCTGCGTAGGCGGATTAGTCGGAGCTGCTGTGGCGATTCCACATCGTAGGCGTCGCACACAGCCTCCACAATGGGAGCGTACACCTTTGCTTGGCGCTGCCCCTCGCGACTCTCGAGCAGGCGGGAAACGAGGGTGTTGATGCTGGAGGAGTACCCCATCCCAAGATCGACTGCCAGCCCGCAGGTTTGGGCTAGCTGCGAGTAGGTGAGGGCCTCGATCATGCGCTCCAGTCTGCCAAAGCAGAGGACCAGGAATCGCTCCGGCAGTTCCAGATCCAGCGCAACAGCGGCCTGCAGTACGGTCAGCACCTGCGGCACATCCAGCTTCAGCTCGTTGCTGCCTGCACGCATACTCTGCTCCTGCAGCTCCGCAACGACCTTGTCAAACAGCTGCTCGTCGTGGATGCGGAAGGTTGCATGGCACTGTAACAGACGCACGAGCGTGCTGCGTTTACATTGCCCAATGTTCCCCAGCAGCTTGGTGGCGATCGCGTCGAGCGTTTGCTCCAGCTCAGCGCGATCGGTGACTTGGATGGCGGCGACGAGTAACATCTCCAGGTCGTCCGGCGACAGCACAGCAATGTCCCCGCGCGCGAGCTGCATGGCCAGTCGCTCGTATTGCGAGAACGTCTCCTTATCGGACGAGATGGCCTTGATAACCACACAGCGACTGTGTGCGTCCGCGCGCTCGAGGGCAGTTAGAAAGTTCGTCTCGAATTGGCTGCCAGCGTGGGCATCGCTGTCCAACCACGCCTTCACGGTGTCCCACCGTCGCAGACGACTGATGCTCTGCACAAGCCGGGAGAACTCGCTAGCAGAGAGAGTTTCAGCAGATAGGAGAAGGGAGCGGCACAGCGAGTCGATCACACTGCTATGGCGTTGCTGCAGCGTCTTTCCGTCCGCGGCAACACGGCTGCCCCCAGCCCCACGATGCTGTCCTTTTCTGGCGTTCGCTACCGCCTCTGTCACCAAAGAGAGAATGCTCAAGTGCTCTGCTGGCGTTACAAAGGAACGACAGGTCATGACAAGGGCGTCCTCTCCGCCTGGGGTAGCCGTCTCTGCCGCTGCCTCACTTGAGATGCCCTCCCCAAACGTCATACCGAGCAGCAATGCCAATTCGACACAATGGGCAAGTAGCGCATCTTTGGTGATTGGGTCACCATCTGGGCCGCTGCGCAGTGTTCCCTCGGCACATGATTTGGTCAGTCCACTGATGGTGTCGGGGTCGTCAAATACGGCAGCCTTGATCAGCATCGCTGATGAGGGGCGCAGGAGCCCGCGTCGAAGCATCATCACCGCGAAAAGGCGGACACCGACAAGGTTCATGGGCTCCCCACTGCTACCACCGGATAGAAGCGGTTCTAGGACGACCGTGTCTGCTCGTTGTACAACAGCGGCGTCGGTAACGCTTTGCAGCGACGTGGGATAGGCTGTGAGGAATTGCTGAAGCGTCGGCAAGTCGATGATTGACTCCACCTGCAACAACTTGTCGCACGTCGCGAGGACAAGGGACTTGCGCCGCTTTATCTCCTCCACAGACAGCGGCTTGTGTGTAAATTTGCGATGCACTTGAGTGTTGTGACGGTGACTGCCGCGATCGTGCACCTCCTCATCACCAGGTGAGATCAGCATCGGTTTTTCCTCCAGCGCTTCCTCAACAGCAGCATCCGCGCCCCCCTCTGCTGCCGCGCGTGTGTGGAAGTTAAGATAGCCTTGTAGGACCATTAACACCAGGTTCCGGTCCGACTCCGAGGCGCCATCGGAGAGGTGCTCGACGCGTGCGAGGATGTCCGCCAGCATCTCCGCAGGCACCTCCTCATGACGGGAAACCAGGACAGAGAGGAGCCGAGTGCACCAGGCGAAGCTCATGCCTGGTAGGTGCGTGGAGACGAGCAGCTCGTTCACCCCCATGGGCAACTTCTTTGCTGCACGGGTAAAGTCGCTCACGTCGAGGGTGAGCTTCAGGTCTTCCTTTTTCAGTTGCTTGACGACCACCTCCTCAGACTGTGGAAACCTTGCAGCCAGTCGCAATAGGTCGCGCTCCGCCATTTCCGGGATGGCATGACTGACGCGGAGATATAGGTAGGCGTCAACTCTCGGGAAGCACTGCGACAAATTTTCCATCTTCCCCAGCGCAATCTCCTTGACCTGCTCCCGTGAGAGCAGCGAGATGCCTTGCATAAAGAGACCCTCAACTTTACTGTGCAACGCCCTCGCTGCCACCAAGTCCTCTGCGTCGCCAGGAGGCGGGGGTGCCGCGCTCTCTCCTACCTCAGCTGTCGCTGTAGCGTCGTCTGCAACATCACCACCTTCTTTGACGGCAGCCACATTCTTCGTGTTGACCAAGGCGACCAATTGCTGGAAAGTGCGCTTGCCGCGTAAAAAGTGATGAATGAGGAAGGCAATCAGGGAACCAAGCACCTCCGACGGGGTGTTGCCCAGAGTAAAAGCATCACCCCTCTCCGCATCCTCGGCAGCCTCCATGCGCTCAAAGAAGGCTTCGAGAATGGCACTAGTCATGAGAAGATCATCAGACGCATCGGGGCCGTGCCGGTTGCTTGTGACGGAGCTGACAAAGGTGGTGGCGACGGCCGCAAAGATCCTCGTGTCACAGTCCTGCAGCAACGCCCGCAGGTACTCCTCCGAGAGAGGAAGTGCAAAACCGCAGTTCCCGCGAATCAGAGCCACAAACTGTGCTGGTGACGGTAGAGATGATACTGGGGCTGCAAGAAGAGCTGCTGCAGCCGGGGTTTGGGCTAGCTGGACAAACAAATGTCGATCAGGCGTATCCTCCGGGCTGCTACGCATCGTTGAACTGTGATACCCCTCCTCTTCCTCTAGGTCTGCAGGCAGATGGCTGACTCTCTCCCTTAGCTTGGCTGCCATGTCGACAACAGCGCTCGTCGGGATACGTACACCAGCACGCAGGGCGAGAACCAAAATATCGTCCACATCCGCGACTGTGATGTCCTTCTTCTGTATCGCGGCCTCCCCCGTGTACGTCGCGTCGTCTGCATCTTCTTCATGCTCAACGTCCCCGCCTTCATCTTCGGCAGCGCTTACCGCTTCCTTTTCTGCGGCAGCGGACGGACTTGCGGCCGATGCAACGTCAGTTACCTTGCTCTCGACGTGGCCGGGAGCTACCAACGGTGCAGCGCTGTGGAAAAAGCGGTTCACCCACCGGCCCATCACCTGGCGCATTTCCTCGCTCTTGCCTTGCAATTTCCACATCGACCGGCACTGGATGATATATTCCATCCCATGCTTCATGCAAACGTAGTAGAAGCCAGGGGCGTTCATCCCGGGGAGGGGAAAGGTACCACCACCCTTGCTCGGTCGTATCGACACTGCTTTCGCAGGGTCGAGAGAATGCTGCTTGAGTAGCAAGTTTGTCGCCTCCGTGTTTTCCACAGAGAGCCGTATAGCGAGGGGTGCGATAAAGATAAGGAACCGCATCGCAGCTGACCACGACTCCCCACCATTGTACCGTATCATCCGATCCACAAGGCGACGTTGGTTGTCCACAGATGCCAACAGCTCCACCGCCCCACTGAGGGCGCGGAGTTTCCGTGCCATTGTGAACTGCTCGTCCGTGGCAAAGGCATACCTGACGTAATGGTTGAGTAGAACCTTATCTGTGACGTGCTTGCGCTGCTCTGTTGACAGCAGGTCCTCTTTCGCGCAGTAGAGATACACTTCGAGGGCAGGCAATGCACGGTGAACACCGGAAGACAAATCCGAATCCCTTGAGTTTGCAGTTGCAGAGCGCGTCCCAGCAGTCTGATCAGAGACTCCGTCCGTGATGCCGCCTGACCAATCGACGTGCTGTGCAATGCGTACCAGCCACGCGCGTTTCTCATCGATTTCCTCGAGATCAGAAATCGCAAGTTCAACCTCGGCATCGTCGCTCTTTCCACGAGAGTGGTCCGGGGTGTTGTCATCTTTCTTCATCGCTGTCGTAGTAGACAGCTTTGACAAGAGTGCAGACAGGACGTCGACAATTTCTGTCGTGAGTGGGTACAGGGAAGTGGTTCCCACCGACCCCTCTGAGGATGGCGAATGAACGCAATCGTGAAGAGTAGGATAGTCTCGCAGCACTGCCGTCACGAGGGTCTTCATCAACGGCCATTGGAGGGAAGCACCTCCAGCGCGAAGCAGCGCTGTTGCATGTTGAACAGGAAGCACTGTGACCGTTTCTGGAGACGTGTCCAAATGCATGCAGGCGACGTAGGTACTCGGAAACCGAACATGAGGAAGCAGGCGAGCGAGGAGAGCAACATCCGACGAGGCTGCCGGCAGGGATGCTACACAGTACTCCGTCACAGTCAGCCACTGTCGACGCGGAATGTCGCGCAGGGTACTGAGAGCCTTCACGAGACACTCAGTATCGTCAGACGAGGTGAGCGAGCTGGAGGGGTGGAGCACACAGAAAAGGTACTGGAACAGGGTGAGACGTATCGACGGTGAGCTTATAGAGATATTGCGCATAATCGCGAGACATTCCTGCACCGTGAGGTAGAGTGGACCCTTGTCACCCTCCAAAGCCGCCATAGCGTCGATCACTGCTGTCGATGTTTCGTCCTCAGCGGGAATCTGACTACAACCACCACTTTCGGCCTTGGCGTCTCCAGAGGGCATGTGGTCGTCCTCATCACCAGCATCGTCGTCGTCGAGGTGACCAGATGCGTCGTCACGCTCCTGTGCCCACAACTTGCGCAAACGCTTGGTCTCCTTGTGGAGATAACTGCACGATGCGAGGAGAGGACGGACGCGGTCTGCAAGTTGGTTTAGTGCGCTCCGGAAAGACGCAACGTCGCCACCCGACAAGAGTTCGTCGACTCGCTTCGGTGTCATCACCAGCGCGAAGGTCAACAGTACCTGCACCGTCACATCAACGGGATCCGATGTGTTATCCTTTGGGTCTTTACTACCGCCGCCAGCAGAAGTGGTGGTGGTTGAGGCAGGGCCCCCGGTGAGTCCGGCACGAACGTTGGCGAGCATGGCGAAGAGGAGCGCCTGCGGGGGCTGCAGTGACGCTGCCGTCACCTCATCCAAGCAGAGCACGCTGTCGGGTGCGGTGATACGCTGCAAACCATACACGGCGCTCAGAATCGCTGGTAGCGGTTGCCGCTCAAGATGATCACTTCCTGTTACTCGGTGCACCAGCACGCCCAATGCCCTCACAGCGTCATTGATAGTGCTCTCCGACTTATTCCCATGTGACGTTGCAGAAATGCGGCAGAGTATATCACTGAGGAAGCCTATCAACACCAAACTCTGCCCACATGATAGCAGCGGCGTGAAGGTATGTACCCACGAGAGCGCTACGGAATCGAGCTGCTGCAGTGCCACAGCACTCCCGTCGTCTGAAGCCTCCGCCATTTGGTGGAGCTGACACCACTGAATGACCGCGTGAAAGCCCTTGCGCTTCAGATCCTTTTGCGCATTCTTCGGTAGTGCTGCGGCAGCACTACGATCTGCACAGGAGGCACCTTTGAAACCGCTTAGCACTGTCGCTGTAGATAACTGCGGTGACCCTTCTGGAAACGACGACGACGGGGTCACCGGCCCGCTTGTGAGCATGGGCGCTGCACAGAGAATATAGGGCAGACGGCCACCCGCATTGCCTTTTTTACTATTTTTCCCTCGAGAGGTAGAACTTGCTGGGCTGGCGACGGCCAGTCGCGGTAGGCATCGCTGAAAGAGACTCTGCATGCCAGATATAAACAATCCCTCGTGGGCGTGGACGGTGAGACTGCCTTTTTTAAATTATGGATGTATTATTATACTCCAAGCCGTACTTACACGGTGAATAAAATTCATAGTAGGAAAGGAGACATGCGTAAATGATGGAAAATATGAGGAAACAGTTACTTTTTCACCCGACATGGCATTATCAGCCATGTGTTTCCGGTACCGTGTGCACCTCTGATAAGATACCCGTATAAGGTACATGCACATATGTATGTTCCAGAGCAGAAGTACCACTGGCATAGCAGGTGTCGAACATCACACAATGCACAGTGTAAAATTTGAGAAATATGGTATGTTTGCTTTCTTTAATCCGTCACAGTGTGTGCGTAAGTGCAATGTGTATCATGTTTCTACTCGCGCACAGCGTTTGAGTGCATCCTGCTGATGAGGAAATCTATCTATTAGACCAAGTCAGCGTCTACACACGCTGAACAGAGACAGACAGACACACTGACACACGCATATATCATAAATATATATATATATATAAGATATGTACCACCTCTGATTATTTCGTGTGTTCGGTTGGGGGGTGGCGGGCCTTGAGCCCATCACGGACCGCCGCGACTGACCCCTTGTCCCTGTCGAGGTAGATGAGAACCGCGTGCAGTTGCTCCACAGTCAGCCGCGTTAGGTCTGAGATGGGTGCGGGAGTGATGTCAGCTGATGATTCGTCAAAAAAGGTAGCGGATAACCCCGACCCGTCAATCTCGAGGACGAGGGATATTTGAGTGATGCGGCTTCGCTGATCCTCAAAGCGGCTCTCTCGCTCAAGAGCGTCGAGAAGTGCCGCGGCGCTAATCTGTGTCTTCTTCTGCCCGAAGAGGGAGCGGATGTGTGCGTAAGTGCTGAGGATCCTCTCCTCCTCCTGTTCCCGCTCAATCCGCGCGTACTCGATACGGTCCTCCTGTGCGGCCTCCTTGCGCATCTGCCCCAGGACGGCCCGCAATTTCTCGCGTGAAAGAGACGCACGCAGTTCACTGGACAGAGTAGCAAGCATGGCCTCCTCTTCAACAGTGAATGCGGCGGGGGTGCTTGCTGTTGCTGCTGCTGCTGCTGCTGTTGTCGCTCCGCGCTTCTCAGGAGTCTTCTGTGTGGGGTGCTCTTCTTGGTTCTCGGATGCAGGCTCCTCGCCAGCAACGTTGTCGCTGCGCCGGCCGCTCTGCTTCTCTTGCTGGACAAAGGCCTCGTAGGCGGTGATTTTTGACACTCGCTCCCGCCACCCCACACCGAGCTTCCTCGTCCCACCGGATTTGGTGCTAGGCTCCTTTTCACTTTCCTGCGCCTTTGCTACAGCGTCCTCAATGGACGGGACGTAGTTGATAAGGAGCTCGACACGGGCATTCAGCGCGTCATCTGCCAGCGATCGCCGCACCGCCTGTCCACCGGTGGTGTCCCGTGTGCCGCCGCTTCTCTCTGACAAAGATGCGCCGCTGCCGTTTCGCAGGCCGCTGGCAGCCGTGGTGTCTGCTGCCGAAACCGATCCCCACGAGAGAACCTCCTGCGCCACTCGTGATGAGCCCTTCTCTGACCACTTCACCTGCACCCATTCAGGATAGGCAGCCGCAACCCGCGCGAGGTCGTCCATCGTGACGCGATAGTTGCAGTAGCGCGTCACCGCGTCAAGCCAGCGGCGGTTCACTCGCACCCCGACATAGACACGGGATGACGCCGCGACGGTGCCGCTCACTGTCGCAGTACCTGTGCCGCCACCGCCACTGACAGCCGTCTCCCTTGTGGGGCCCTCGGCGGCCAGCTGACGGACCACGCCCTGTTGCGCCTTTGCTGTCATTGTCACGAGCGCGACGCTGTGGAGCAGCAACGCGAGATGACGCAGCATCGCCTGCGCAGATGTGTTCGAGGCTTGCCGAGACTTTGATACTTTGGTGCTGTCCCCGTTATTTTCATTTGAGGCGCTGCCTGTGAGTGTCTCTGCTGGTGCGTTGATAATGCGCAAAAAGGCGTCTGTCGCTGTGGGCCGCTTACCTGTTTGCTGTGCGGACGTGGCCTTGGACGGCGCGGCGCTGGTGAGCTGTGGGTCCACCTCCACACGCACCGCTTTCTTCGGGCGCGGCGATGTCGCGCCTGCGCCGTTACCCCGCTTCGTCGGCGGCATTGATCTATGTTTACTTTTTTATATGTTAATAGAAAGAGCCCTAGGGAATGAAAAGAAGGAGATGTGTCCACCTCCTTTTCCTTTTTCCTGCGCTCTTCGCTTCCCAAAAGTTTTGTCCTTTTGCTCGTAATAGCCACTGTGTGTTAGCAACGTAAAAGGGAAGGACAGTGTGAGTTGACGTGAGTGTTGACGCAAGAGTGAGTGGTGTTTTAGAGGCGATCCTTCCAGGTTCCTTTGAGACTTGTACCGTGTAGTCACAACGCTATTCTGGAAGTGTCTGTAAAAGGGACACGGTCTCATCATGGGTGGCAGGCTTTTTCCCCTACATTGAGTATGCGGAGAGCCGTTATATGACAGCATCCTTTCACACACTCTCATGGGCCTATACAGGGGCTGTTCATTCTTTCTACTGGTATTCACAATCGTGTAGTATCTCCTCGCCACGAACAGGAGGCACGTGCGTCTGTGTGTTAAGGATGAAAACGTATAGAAGTCAGTGGAGAGGCAGGCAGGTACTTCCCGAATGGGTTAGACGCACACCCCACATTCGCACGTGCCACTAACGCACACGAAAAAAAGAAGTTGATAGATATATAAATATAGAATGTAGGAATCAACAGATGTAAACAGTTACGTATAAATACAGGAACATGGAATGAAAAGGGTAGGTGTGTATGTCATTGTCTGAGACAACGATAAGAAGGGGGGGGGGGGGAAGAGGGTGGGAGGCAAAAAGAGCTTCTAAACGGTAGGGCTATCATACTGGGGGATCTAATGGTTGTGCGGTTCTATGTTTTAACGGCAAAGGGGGTGGTGTTGCGGTTCGTTTTGCTACTGCGTCGCCGACGCCTACAGCTACCTACCTACGCCCTCTTCAGGACATCCGCGGCAGCCTGGATGCGCTGGTGCGGCGTGCGGGCGTCCACGACGCCGGCCGGGAGGGCACTCTCCGCCCACGCCTGGGACACGTTGCGCATCTTCGCAGAGGGCGTGGAGCCGGCGGCGAAGTTGTGCAGCGCGACGTAGGCGGCTGTGAACGGACTCTCGTCGTAGAAGTCAGGGACGGTGAAGGCAATCGCAGCAGCCGTCTTGGGAGCAACGTAGCTCACCGCGTGGGCGGCGTGGGCCGTCCGTGCTGCCTTCTTCACACGCTTCTTGGCCGCCTTGGGTGCTGGCTTCACTGGAACCATCTTTGGACCGCTGGGCAGCGGGATGACGCCCTTCGCGTATGCAGTTCCGAGTTTGATGCGGGAGTCGACAGTCTTGAGATGGCGCGTGTTTGCCCAGAGCTTCTTGATCCTGCGAGACCGCGCCCCGGTCGGGTGGTTGGGGATCTCACCCGTCAGCACCATCGCGCGGTAGAAGCGCAGGTACGGATTGCGGCGACCAGCCGCAGCCGACCGCTTCACCGCCGTGCTCTTCTTCTTGGCCGACTTCTTTGCCACGGCCTTCTTCTTGGCCGGCTTCTTCGCCTTCTTTGAGGCAGCGGACTTTGTTGACTTTTTAGAGACCTTGGCCTTCTTGACCCTCTTCACCTTCTTGGAGCCCGTGGACCTCTTCGCCGCTGTTGCCTTCTTTGGCTTCTTGGTCTTCTTCGCCGCCCGCTTCGACTTGGATGCCTTGCGAGTCTTTGACGTCTTTGAAGTGGCGCGACGGCTACGCAGCTTGGCCTTGAGGCGGCGCGTGCTAGGCTTCTTCTTTGGCCCAGTCCTTGCCGTAATGGCAGTCTTCGTCCCAGTGATGTTACGCAGGTTCGTCAGCAGCCGCTTCCCACCGGCGATACGGCGGTTGGCAGTGAGGCCCGGCGTGGCATCGTACGCTGTCCGCAGAATCGTCTCCTCCGCTTTGGTGAGACGACCGGCGGTGACGGCGCGCTTGTAGGCCGCGAAGGTGGCCACACTGGAGGGCTTCTTCTGCTTGGACGCAGAGGACGACGAGGCCTTCACCTTACGCGCCGCCTTCCGCTTGGGTGTGGCCTTTGACTTCCTGATGGAGCGCCTCTTAGTGGATGAGGTCTTCTTGCTCTTTGCCGGTCGTCCCCGCACCTTGATCTTCTTTGCCGTCTTGGTTTTCTCCGCCTGCTTCGCCTTCAGCGCCCGAGCATCGGAGAGGACGAGATGACCCTTCTTATTGTAAAGGCTGATAGCGGCCTTAGCACGTGCCGGAGAATCGACAGTGTTGAACTTTGGCTTCGTCACCGTCCACAGGGCCCCCGCGACTGCCATGCGCCGGGGTCCCTTGGTCCGGGTCAGGGAAGGGCCCACCTTCTTCAGGAAGCGTGCGAAGGGGCTATGCACCACCTTGGCGAGACTCACCGTCGTTCGAGAGAACATGATCAGGTAGAGCGAAAAAGTGAGGGGGTAAGAATATGAAGAGGATGTATTTGAGAGATAGCAAGATGTATTATTTGAATCTATGAGGTATGTAGGAAACTGGTATCCTTTCTAGTATATAAGGGGGGGGAGGTAGTACGTACACAAACAGCTGTTCGTATTTTCGTAAGCGTGTTGGCTTTGTTTCTAGGCTGTCTCGTGCACCTTGTGCCTGTGTGGTTTGTTTTTCCTTGTTTCGTTCCTTGTACGAGAAGAGTTGTTAAAGAGAGTAGGGATGTGGGTTGATAGGCTGTGCTCAATAGCTGGTTTAGGAGCTACATCTGATTCCCCTTTTCCGTGTGTGTGCACATGCGGCAGGGAAAGGAGTACAGACCACCACGCTGACGATACACCACTGTTGGTCAACACAGTTTCGATGGCTCCAGTACGGGAGCACGGCATACTACACAAACGCTAGCGGCAGTCAATCAGCGTTGCTGCTGTTGTCCTTCGTGTACAACACTTCATGCAAACACGACACTGGTGTGGAGTCGGGAGTACAGGGAAACTCTGGTACTTTGGCGGTGGGGGAGTTTGTGCATTTCCTTTTCGAAAGTAATCTCCACAAACTGTAGAGAGAGAAGAGAGTGAAAGACCATTGAACAGAACGTAGGTGAGGGGAGGGGGGAAATAGTGTGATTGTGGAAAGCAGTGAGGAGGGGAGGATGAAAACAAGGAACACAAATGGGAAGAGATGTAGAAAAAAGTAGTAAGGGTACAGGTATTGTGCGGGTGTATGCGTGTTTCCGGTATGGCAGGTAGTGCCCAGCACTGCGTTGTGTTCTCTACGAAACAAGGAAAAACAAATATATATATATATATATAGCGTATATGTAGACGCCCCTTTCCGATATCTTCCGATTTCTTCGTAGGGGTAGAAGGTATCCCATAATCAGACCCATATGCTTCCAACTGTATCAGTGGGTAGAATAAGCCACGATCTATGGACATTCATGGTGCAGCAACTGGAAAATTGCAGACCGAAGAAAGCACTGTTGGTATCTGTGATAAGCACCACCCTATCCACGATGTAAAGAAAACCAGGAGACGCGCAAAAAAAAGGGGGCGGCACGGGTGGTGCCATTCATCTAGAGGGAGAGAGCAAAAATGAATAAAACAAAAAACATCTTACAGCTTCAAGGACAGGGTAGCCAAGCGAGTGAGGGCCCCTGGTGTGGCACTCTACTTCTTCTTCTTGCCGACCTGGGCAAGGACCCTCTTGAGGAAGGCAATCTCGCCGGCCGTGAGGCGCACCGTCCTGACAGCGCCGCCGCGGTGGCTCTTCTTGCCAGTAGTCGACTTGGCCTTCTTCTGGCGGGCATGAGTGGCCCTCTTCTGCCTCTTCGCGGCGGTGGAGCGGGCCTTCGGCTTCGTGGTCTTCTTGACCTTCTTCACCGCCTTCTTGGGCTTTGCCTTGCCGATGGCCTTCACGCTCTTCTTCCTCTTGACAAGCTTCACCTTCTTGGGTGCCTTGCGCTTCTTAGCGCCGGCCACCTTCTTCTTGGTGGACTTCTTGGCGACCTTCTTCCCCTTCGTGCTCTTCTTCGCAATCTTCACCTTCTTGGCCTTGCTCACCTTCTTGGACTTCTTGGCGACCTTCTTCTTGGCGTACTTGACGGGAGGCATGCCCTTCTTGGCGCGCCACATGTTGGCAATCTTGCGCGTCCGCTCGGCAGCGCTCAGATTGCGGAGCTTGGCGTCGCCACTGTGCTTGGCAAAGAACTGCTGGTACGGGGAGGGGGAGTGGCGCTTCTTCGCGGCGCGCTTGAAGTCGGGGTGCTTCGCCGCCCGCTTCTCAAGGGCCGCGCGGTCGCGGGGGGAGAGGCCGCGGTAGAGACGACCCAGCATGCGGCCACGGCGGGCAATCGGCAGCCCAGTCAGCGCGGGGTTCGCCTTCTGCTCCATCATGAAGAGCGAGAAGGGGCTGATCGCCAGCCTCCGGACGGTCATGCGGAACATTGTGACTTTGGGGGACGAAAAAAGGGGGAAAAGAGGAAACGACGAAAAAATATGTGAAAGGATCTAAAGATGGATTGATATCCGCGATATGGAGGGGGGATGTACGGGAGGAGAGGGCGCGTGTGTGTGTGTGTGTGTGTGTGAGAGACAGCAGCGTAGTCGCCAGAAGACGTGTGCGTGCGTTGCTCACGAAAAGTCAACCTATCGTCAACTGTAGTGACCGTTGGTATTTAAGAGAAGCACATGAGGGGAAAGGAGTGGCAAATTTGAACGTGCGGGAGAGATACGACGATTTACATGCTCATCTTTCGACTGTAGTGATTTTAAACCACAACGTTTCACGGCAGTGTCAACTCCACCCTCTGTCTTCCTCACACAATCCACGATCAGCAGCAGCTGAGGGCAAAAACAACATGAACACATTGTAGTGATGTGAACCACCACAACCACTAGCAGTGATGTGCGTCGCCATGTCGTGGGTGGACTATCACAATGACGATTTATTTCGCGTGTTCCGTGATACCTTGTCCTGGTTGATGGTTGGTGGAGGCGTTTTGGTGCCATAGCGATAGCTTGACGAAAGCCAAGTTACTCCCGCGACCGTGAGAATAGATTTTTTTTTTAGCACGACGCTCAGATTCAACCACACAGGGGAGTTGTGAGGTCATGTGTAAAGGCATCGGTGTAGGTGGGCATAGTTTTAGTAGGGGAGCAAACCGAAAGAAAAGGAACGATCACCACCTCTAGATAACTGAAGTAGATGTCATGACATCTATATATAAATATATGGTGCGGGATGTATATTTCTATGCATGGAGATCGCTGCCGCGTTACCTTGCTTCATTACGAAAGGCAAGGTGAGGGAAACTCATCACAGCGGGAAGGAATGCTTGCGTACCTGCTGTGATGGTTCACCGAGAGACTGTGCCAATCACGGTGCCGCGTGGCCCGCGCTGGAGCTTGCTGCTGGGGGCTGACCAGACACGCTCGCCTTCTTCTTCTTGACAATGCGTTTAACGATGCGTTTCACCTTTTTCTTGGCCGGAGGCGGGACAGTGGTTGCTGATGAAGAGGTTGGCGCGCTAGGAGCCGACGCTGTCGCTGTCGGGGTGACGGGGGTGGGTGTCGCGATCGTCTGCGTCTGTGTCGGTGGTACAGCAGCGGCAGGGGGTGGCGGTGGGGGCGCAGTATCTACAGTCGGCTCAACGCGGGGCTTGTCATCGCTCCCCTGCACTGTTGGCCTCTCTGTCGCAGCTGCCGCTGCTCCACTGCTTAGAGGCGACTCGGCGACGGGGTCAGCAGACGGCGCCGCTGCAACGCTGGGGGCAGCCGGTTCCTCCTCCAATGTCTTCAGGTCAACCTTCGGTACTTGTTCCTGCTCAGGCACCTGGGCGTCGGAAGAGGCTGTCGGCGTTGGGATAGACTGTGAGCTGCCTGCGCTCGCATCCACGCTGGCCAATGTAGGGGCAGGGGTGACGGGGGGTGGCTGCGTCGCTGAGCCCGCCGCGTCCGGCGAAACGCCGCCAGGACTGCTGACCATCTCCTGTGTGGGGGCAACGGTAGCAGACGGGTGCGCCTCCTCCTCAGGCTGCGGCGTCGGCGTGACCTTGCTTGTGGACTCCGCAGCAGCAGCTTCGGGGGTGGCCTTTGCTGTGGCGTGCTCCTCTAATGCGGCGATATCCGATTCCATGGTGATTGTCGGAGCGGCGACTGCGGTGGCGGCACTAGTCGGTGCCGCCGCTGCTGGCGCACTGTCCTTGAGCGCTTCAAGCTGCTCGGTGTGCTTCTTCACCCACACCTCCCGGTCCTCCTCGCTAAGGGCCTTCCACCGCTTCGAGATCACAACCATCCGCTCCGTGAAGGGGAGGTGCTGGACGGTGGTCATTTGGTCTTTCACGTAGAGGTTGTAGGGTGACAGGGAGCGCTTCCGGCGCTCCCGACGCAGCCGGCGCGCCTCCAGCTTCTTCAGCTTCTCCTGCTTCAGCGCCGCCTTCCGCTGCTCCTTCGCCGCCTTCACCGCCTCCTTTTCCTCCCGCTTAGCTGTAATTTCAGCCTCCTTCGCAGCCTTCGCGGCGGCACGCTTGGCCTCCCGCGCGAGCCGCTGCAACGCTCGTTGGCTGAGCTTCTTTGGCCGCTTGATCTTTGGCTTTTTGGTGGACTTACCGCCTTTTCCGAGGACGTTGCCGTACCGCTTCAGGTTGTTGTACTCGACTGCCCGCTGTTCTAGCGCCTCGAGCGCCTTCTCCGGCAACGAGTGGTAAATTTGCAGCAGCTTCACCTCCCGCTCCCGGGGCGTCGAGAGGGACGCGATGGCAGGGTTGCTACGCTGCTCCCGCGTGAAAAACTCGTACGGCGTGATTTCAACCGCCGACGGCGCCGCCTTGCTGGCCGCGCTCGCCCTTCTCGACGCCGTGCTCGGCTTTGTCTTCTTTTTCGGCTTCGGCTTCGCCGCGGCAACGGCGGCCGCCCGCGCCTTAAGCTCATCGAGCTGTTGGTGAGACAGTGTATTGAACATGTCCTCCACTGCGCGCTTGCGCTGGTCCAACGGCATCCGTCCTAGCGCCGCGTTGGCCTTCACCTGCTCCTCCTGGAAGAGCTTCAGTGCCCGCGCCCGCGCGGTTGCGCTGCACCGAAGAAGTGTCCGCGCAAACATTTTTGTTCCCGTCCTTTTATGTACCGCCTTTTTCTTTTAAAAAAGGCACAAGTAACGTGCACTCAATGTGGTAGACGGAGCTTCACTTCGTTTATGAGTACTGGTGTGTGCTTCTTTCCTTGTTTCTTTCCTTTTCGTTTATGGGGTTGCGTGATCTATGATTTCTCTATTATGCTGAAACGATGGGGCAGGGGGTCAGACGTATATATATATATAATATATAGCCTTCACCTGGTCTAAATAACGTGCTGTTATATCGTCGACAATGTATAAATGTGTGGTGGTGGTTAGCAGTAGCCTGGTTGACCACAAATTCCCTTGGCGATTGAGATAACCCAATGGTGGTGTTGGATGCGTTTGTGGGCCTCTACCGTTGTCGTACCAGTGGTGAATCGTAAAGCAAAGTAGGGAAGCAGAATGGGGGAAACAAAGACCAAGTAGCAGTGTATTCTGACATATGAGGGTGGGAAGATATGGCTCTAGTGTCTTTACAACAAGCGTGTCTGGGTACACATTCCCCGTTAGACACCCTCAGACACATAAATGTGATCCCTCGCTTTGCAGAGCCTTTAAAAATGGCATACCCGCATCCTGCAGTACAGTACGAGCCAGGAGAGCTATTGACACCGCCATCCCTGCAGTGTTGCAATCATGCGCGAGGAGTGAGAGGAGAGGAAACCATAGGCACCGGGGAAGAATTGACTTAACATCCCTACCCCTCCCCCACACAGGTCGCAAAAAGGGCACCCTTGCCCGAACAGTCATTCCTACAGTTCAGGTGATTTATTGATGGTTGGTAGAAGGTTCTCTCTAAACACGTTGAGGTTGTTATGTCCGTGTATCACGCATCACAAGTATGTACTGGTACAAACGCAGTAATAGTGGTGCTGGGTGACACATCCATTCAATTGGAAAATGAAAATACGATCTATATGTGCCCGTATGAAGGTAAAAGAAACGGTGGCAAGGGAAACAAAGAGAGGACGAAAAAGAAAAGAGGTAAACACAGTATGTAGAGTGGATCACAGTAACAGGGAAGAAGGGTATTTGTCGTCAGCAAATAAAGAGATATAATAAAAAAAACAGACATAAAGCATGGAAAAAAAAACTCCCGACCAGTCGCCCAAGGGCAGCGTCGAACTGCGGCAATGACGACCCACGAGAGGAACCCTGATGAACATCAACCACCTCACCGATGTCCAAAAAAAAAAGGACAGCCCTGAGGAACGCACCTCTACGTCATCGCAGCTGGGGAGGCACCCGTTTAATATATATATATATATATATATATATA
>AUXJ01003968.1:0-29338 GCA_000482205.1 Herpetomonas muscarum
CAAGTGAATTGATTTGAATATGTGATATGAGAAGCACACTAAAAAGACTGCTTCTGGTTTCAAGAAAAGCGATTGTACAGAAAAGGCTACCCTAGCGGTAGTGTCCTGGATCTTACAACAATGAAGAACGTTGAAGAGGAGGGAACTTTTTTAAAGAATGCCGAGGCGGAGGCACCATCGTATATTTGCCCATCACAGGTACTATATGTATATATATATAGAGAGAGAGATAACCCCATGCAAGTAGCTCACGTGATTTTAGACTGTGGAAATGGATTGAGTATGCTGTCGTCATTTCTTTTGTATCTTCTGTTGTTGTTGTTTTTTACTCTGAGTAATTGCTTTTTACGACGCCGAGAAGGGAAAGGAGAGAGGCGGGGTGCGATGTCCCCTTCTTCTTCCCTCGCCGGTGCTGACAGGAGCTAATCGAAAGAGGGCGACAGCCCACCATAGCGACTTTCGGTGGCGCTCTGCCCTCCTCGCTCTGGCACCACCACGCGGCACCGCGCGACTAGCGGTTTGCGACGACGCGGCCGTGACTTTGACGGGCCCCGCGGCCGCCCCAGTGGCCGATCCTGTGACGGACCGCCCACCCCAACAGATCGCGCGAGGAATCCGCTATGGAGAATACCCGGTGTCGCCTCCGTGGGGAGAACAGGCCCGTAGTAAAGCGTTCCACCCGCTGCTGGTGGGTTGTGTGAGTCGGTTCCCTCGCCACCGCCGCTGGATCCCTGTTCCTCCTCCTCCTCATTCGCCGCTGCAGTGACGGCCTCGTCATAGGCGCGGAGGTCAAACTTGGCGCGACGAAGGACCGATTCGGCGCTGAGAATGCGCGGCACAGACGGCGGCACAGCCCCTTCGCGGGCCGCCGCGCTAACACTGCCGACATCCCCTGTGCGACCTGCTGCTAACACTGGGGAGGAGGTCTCGGGGGAGCTCATTCGCTCAACAACCCGCCTCAGGACGCCGGTCAGCACGCGAAAGACATCGTCGTCGCCATCCTGCGCCAGGTAGTCAGGCACCAAGATGGCGTTGCTCGGCTGCAGGCAAACGGAGACGGGATTGTTCTCAAAGACGAGCACCCGTCGCAATGGCCGGCCCAGAAGCTGGAGATCCTTCACACCGACACGCTCCGAAGTACACCCCTCTGTAAACCAGCGCCTGTGACGGCTGAGGATGTGGTGGAACCACACCTCCCGCCCGCACGCATCGCCGATCGCGTGAAGAATCGAGCTCACGTAGTCAGGCACGCCCGCGGTCCACACGATCACCTCGCACCGCAGCTCCTCACAGGCATTGAGGAACGAGCCGACAAACGGCCGAACATGAACGGCCCCGTCGCGCGCATAGACGAGCGTCTCGTCCAGGTCGAGCACAACCGACAACGCCCCAACAGGGACGCCACGGTATGTTGCCATCAGCGGTGGGATCAGCGAGGCACTGGGCCGTTCGCCGATGCCCTCTATAAGCTGAGCCCGTCTCTTTTTCTTCGCCTTTTTCTTTTTCTTGTTGTTGCGGCGTCTCCGCTCCGCCGCTAGGGCGACGGGGAGGTCGTCCTCCATACTCACTAATGTCCCCGCGCTGGCGTTGCGTCCGAGACCACGCCCGCGGGAGGCAAGAAGAGGCAGGGACGTGCTACTTTCAGCCTTCCGCGCGAGGCGTCTACGCCGGTTTCCAGCGCCGCCTGCGGGTAGCAGCGCCGAGGCGTAGAGGACGACGGTCGCGCTGCCAAGGTGTTCTGCAAAGTCGTCGTCATCAGAGTCGTCCGAAGCGAGCAGATATTCCTGGATCGTGTCGTTGAGCATGTCGTAGTCGGAGAGGACAGAACGGGAGTCGGAGCCGCCAGGGGACCCGGCCCGGTTCTCGCGTGAATTCTCGCTACGCCGGTGGGACGTGTGAGTCCGCGGGGGGGTCCGGGAAGAGGAATGTTCCGGTACTACCCCTACTGGCGATGATAACAACGGGGGCTGCGAGACTCCTCGATCGGCCGGGGTGGGTGGGGGAATAGGCACACGAGCCGCCAACCGGCGTGAGAACCGATTTCGTTGAAAGCGGCCCGAACGGATGGGTGGCGAGGGCCCCTGAGACGGCCGCTGCCGCGCAGGGGCGTCTTTATTCGGCCCAGGTACGCCTTCCATCGTCAGCTAGTACGTTCTCTGTTACTGGTACGAAATGCAGACATGCGTAATAATTGAAAGGCTCACCTTGTATAAGGGGGGCAGCAGGAAGAGGGGAGGTTAGACGGTCTTAACTGGTCGCATGCACTCTCCGTGGTACGGGGTGCGACAGGGGGGGGGGGGGCGGGGGAGAGAGACAATGTATGCATAACTGGGAAAATACAAATTATCGTCTACTCCGAAGAATACTGATTCTTACATACCCACGATCCCTAGAAAGAACAGCAGTCACACACAGGGACACACTGTCTGTCACCAAGCAAAAATCATTACACACACGGATCTCTCCCAGTCAGGTAGTCAGCCTCTTAAGAGAGACCATGTCATGGACGACTTTCTTTTGTGTGTGTGTGGATGTGTGAACAAGTGTGCAAAGCACTGGTAAAAAAAAAAACAGAAAAAAGCACTCATATGTCTGTTAAATGAAGACTACGATGCGACTGCGATCTGTGTGGGGTACCTCAAGAGCATGGACAAACCGCAAAAAACAACAACGACCAAAAATGGAGGAGCAAGACAACAGGGGCGCACATGCAGTTGAACTTTGCTGCGCCGCCTCTCGTAGACGCATGACAGTCCGCAGTGGCTGTGATTACTTCGAGGCCGAGCTACTGTACATACCTTCCTCCTCCATCTCACGCCTACGAATGCGCTCATTCCGCGCCTCAATCTTCTTCTGGTCCTCTGTGGCGACATCGTATGGATTGCCGCGGAGGCGGTACCTCGGGTTGATGGCATTGAGCTTGCACAGCGTCCAGTTACGACGCTCAAGAAAGCAGTCATTTGCCGCAATACATTCGTCAATGTTGTTCTTTTCCTCGAAACACTTGGTCTTCACCACGCACTCCACAAGCGCATTCTTCGGACGCCAACAGATGCTTTTGGACTCTTTCTCCATCGCGAAGCGTCACGAGGAGAGGACTAAACTGCAGTGAGAAAAAAAAAAGAAGATGGGCTCGTGCTCGACGAGCTCTTTATAATGATACGCGATCGACAATGAAACCTAATTTTCCTCACGGTAGAACCGATCAACACAGTCCAATGACAGCGAATGTGTTGTATTATTGTATGCGCAAGTGACCAACGCGCTGTGATGGTATTCAACTAAAAAGTGGAGTGTTGTTGAAAACGCTTGTTTGGTGATGGCGATAAAGATGGGTGGAAAAATAGAGGGGTGGTGAACGCAGCGATGCCATGAACGTGTTATAGGATGAGGGGCGGGGGAGGACAACTCTACCAGTCTGAAAATGGTCGTATATGACACAATCATGCACAGGGGGAGCTGTGGGAGGGGGGGGGGGGTGAGGCGTACTCAGGAATTGACATCCGGTGCACCAGTTCTATAAAAGTCGTAGAAGAACGGCCTTGGTTCGATTATTTGATGTACTTGATCATTTTTTCGTGTGGCCAATGACCATAAGATGGTGTAGGACCCCTCCAGCTCCGCGGAGGAGGTGGGAGGCTGCATCGCAGAGCATGCACAGGCTCTGCGACATCGTGGGGCCGCCCACAGCGGGCCGCTCAATAGCATTAGAAGTGACGCACGTGAGAATGATGCAAAAAGGAATAACATTCACGTAGACACGTACGCCAGGCGGGGGGGGGGGGGGGAAGGGGGCGGAAGAGTAAATGAGGATGGGGAAGTGGAGTATTATTCAACGGATGCGATGGTACCAGCCTGAGACCTTTTCGACGGCTGCCCGTCTCCCTGGTGCGAGGGAGGGCGGCAACAATTGCTTCATGCGGACAGAGCCGCGATATCAGCTGTGGGACGAGCCCTCGCCACTGTTCTCTAAACAGGCGGGGATATCCAGATACGCACCAGGTTCCGTCACAAGGACTTCCTTCGGTGCCTTTGGATAGCGCACGCGGACAGTGGTGCCCTCGCCAACCGTCGAGAACACATCGATGCTGCCACCCCACATGTCCATGTAGACCTTCGAGGTGGGAAGGCCGACGCCGAAGCCGCCAAAGTGGCTCTCATAGTGGCCACTCGTCGTCCAGCCAAACTTCCACATGTTGCGCATGTGTTCTGCGGAGATACCGCCGGCGTGATCGACAAAGTCCACCACAACCCAGCGGTCATCAGAGGCGAAGCGCACCGTGACGGAGACGTCCGTTGTCCAGCCTACCGTCGCCACACACGAGTTCTTGAGCACCTCGCGGAAGACGTACGCGAGGTGGCCGTCAACGGAAAAGATGGTGTCGCTCTCCGGTGGGGCGACGAGCGCGGGGGCGTCGCTGAGCGGCAGACCCCCTCCGGTAGTGTTGCTACACGGCGTGATGTGGCAGTCCGTGCTAGAGCTCATATAGGCCGCCTCCGGCCGCGACGTCAGAATGGACTGGTCCTCCTCTAGGTGGATGACCAGCTCGTGATCGCTCACGCTAAGCTTTGCGTAGATGTCGGCGACGGTGTTGGCTGCGGTCTGCAGGACGTCGATCAGGTCCGTGTTGTGGCACACGACCGCAGGGAAGACGTCAGGGCGGGTGAGATGGAGCAAATGCTCGTGCAGCACGCGCCACGCCACGCGGCGTCCGCAAAACCTTGAGAACCAGCCATTGAGGTGGTCCGAGTGAAAGGCAGCCTCATTCACCAGAACGTCGAGCACCGACTGCTGCGGGCGGAGAAGCTCCAAGGCCAGGTCAAAGGGAATGTCACCGATGGTGGCCTCACCCCGCTCGAGAGCCAGTTCCGCCTCCTCTCGTGTCATCGATGCACGGGCCTCGCCAGGGGATGTGCCGGGGCTGCTACTGCTGCTGGTCACGCCGCCGCCGCTGCTGCTGCTGCTGCTTCGATCTCCTGGGATACCCATCGCCAGTGTCCTAACTGCCGCATCGCAGTCGCTGTTGCGCTGTGCGGAGGACGCTGCTACAGCGGCGCTTTCGTTGACATACGTCATATCGTCGGTGTTGCGCAGGTAGCACGCCGGGTACGCCGCCTGGGCTGCGGCAAGGGCGCTTGCGCTCCTCTGGACACCATCCAGCGGCACACCCGCAATGGCGTCGCTGGACAAAGAGAGCCGCGTTGATTCAGAGAGAGGGGCCTTGGCAAGAACATCGTGCAGCGCCGCACAGTACTTGAATTCGCGCAGACTGTACGTCTGCATCCACTTCAGTCGCTCCGCATTGGCGCGGCGCATGCACCGGGAAATGACGGGATCAGAAAATCCGCTGTAACAGCGCGCCGTACGAGCAGCAAGCTCGTCCACACCCCGTTGCACCGTCAACGGCACGTTCTCCGCAAACGCCATGGTACGCAGCTCCATTGGGTGAACAGGAAAATCAAGGAACTTTCTAACGGAGCCGCGCCCCTTGTCGATTCTCCGCAGCACGGAAGTGTAGCTATGCAGCGACATTGTGTACCGGAAACCTGTGCTTCTCAGGATGTATTGCAACACGTATCTGTATAGATATATATAGAGATATATATAGATATATATGTTTTGTTATTATAGCCTTTTATGTTTTAACTTGTTTTCAACAGGTAGGTCCGGGTAGCATGTGCGTCTACCCGTCCCTCAACTGCAGCGTAGAGGCCAAACTGGTCTCTAATGCGCGGTACTGAGGGATTAGAGATAGAGGGAAAAGAGGGGAGAGATCGATCATTGGAGTGCAAGCAGGTGTGCCTGTTGATCTACACATTATAGAGACGGGCCATTCACTACCGGAAGCCAGCCAGCCACGGTCATACAATTGAATAACACCCTCTCATCTGCACATCGACAATACATGCTATAAGGCCAACGGAAAGGAAGGAATAACATTATTATCTTGAGCAGCTCCTCTGGCAACAAAAAGGGCCCCGTTTTCTCCTCCTGTCCCTTCTTGTCATGAACTGTGCCTTTTGAAGGAATTTGTTTCTGTAGACGATGTGTTCACGTAAAAGTACCATCACCATTAGATGAGCAGGGAGGAGTACAAGTGTGGCAATTCAGCGCTCATTCCTTCGCCGTTACACTCTACCAGGGAGAAGGTGAGCACCGTTAGGGAAAATTTGGTGATGGCTTCCTTTTTTTTTGGAACGCTCAGCGGCTGATAAACATGATATAAAGACACCGCATTAACGGAAAAGGGTGATAGAACTGGTGAAGAGAGATATAGATATGGGAGGGAGAGGGGAGTGAATGAAAGATACATGTTTTGTGCCCCGCAAAAGCCGCGCAAGTTAGGGAAAGTAGTACGTAGCAATAACAGTAGAACATATGCGTGCTCGCGTGGAGTGAAGGAGGAAGGAAGGCATAGAGGAAAAAGAAGAAGCGAGACGAACAGTCCATGACCGTCTCATGAAGAGGAATGAGTAACATGGTGAAAGTGGAGGACAAGAAGTTCCAAAAGTTTACGCGAAAAAAAAGTTTCAAATATATCTGGTCAATGAACCAAACCAACAAGCACGTTTCCAGGTTCGTGGGCATCCATTGTGCGGAGACGCAGCGTATGCGAGTCTCAAGTGGTTCCCGCACATACGGTCCCCTTCACGCTGACAATAACCCTCAACAACGCAAAGCACTCACACGGGAAAAATAGCAACCGACCGAAGTACGGAGAGCTGCGCCGCGGAGGTGAGCAGCCACGCTACGCGGAGGCTGGGGCTGCCTCGATCGCCGGAATCTCCTCTCCCCCAGTGAGCAGCAGCGGCAGGTCGGCGAAGGAGGCGAGCTGCTCGTTCCACCACTCGAGGTAGCGCTTCATCTCCAGCTCCCGGAGGATCTTCGCTTCGTGGAAGATCTCCTCCGTCTGGCGGTCTGCAAGGCGCTGCATCATCTCCTGGCGGCGCACCTCCAGACGCTCGCGCCAGTGGACGCGGGAGAGGCGCGCCCGCATGTCGTCGGCGGCGCGCTTGCGGCTGGCGAGGCCGGCCTCGTAGAGTTCCTCCCACTGCAGGCTCCACACATCAGCCAGCGCGCCGCGCGCAAGGTCCTCCAGGGACAGCAGCGACTCCCGCTCGTGGCGCTGGCGGCGGAGGGTCTTGAGAATCTGGAGGAACTCGCCCTTGCGGGCCGGGAAGCGCTTCACGAACTCCGTGGCGGCGCGCTCGTCCTCGTCCATCCACGACTCGGAGTCGACCCGCTTCATCCCGACAACGTCCTCCGTCGCGTCGGACTGGCACAGCATCCGCTTCACATCCTTCACGCCATCCTCCGCGGTCACAACGCAGCCCTCCTCCGGCTCGCCACGCAGCACAACCAGCGGGGCGGGCGGTGGGGGGTTCATCTGCCGGATCGTGTAGTCTGAGGGGCCGCGGCCGTCGTTGGGGTTGCTCACAGTGCCACGCGCCGCCGCGTCGCCCTCCACACGCTCCACCGCAGCGGAGGAGTTGGAGGAGCGCGCCGCCACCGCTACGGCGTTGTTGCCGCCCGCCGGCGCCGCAGCAGCGGAGCTCTTGATCAGAGAGTTGCGCCCAGCATCCTTGTCCAACTCGCGCTGCAGCTCCCGCTGCGCCTCGACAAGGGTCTGCGAGGCTGTGTGCATGCCCGACTGCTCAATGTAGACCTCGCTCATTGTGAGTGCGGTACAAGAATATATATATATAAATAAATAATGTGACAGAGAAGAAAATGAAAATTTACAAAAGAGAAAAGAACGCTTGGAGTGCTATTACGAACGAATGGATATATAGGCCTACAGTGTTTGACTGATTAGAAAGGGAGCGGTGGTACAAATAGACGGAACGACGGCAAACGGAAACACATCGTGGCGGTCAAGAGACGCAGCAATGGTTGAAGGTAGAGGGAGAAGGGAGAAGGGGGTTGTCCTTTGAAACGCAATCCTCTACAAGACAGAACAACACACTCCGCATGGAAGAGTACGTAAAACCACTTCCTACGCAGTAGAGTAGCACGAGGCGCGAAATCCATGTTGTGTCAGCTGTACATAGCACACGTGTATCTTTCTTTTAAGTTTAGTTGCAGTCTCCTGTTCTCGTCGTTGGACGACGCTTAATAGGACTGTGGTAATGGTGGTGAGGAGTACTGTAGGGGTAGGGGGGGGGGGGTAGCAGCAGGTGTGAAGTGAGGCGACGCACGGACAGATATGACCAAGAAATACGACTAGCGGGCAAGGCAGGAATAATCACGGCAAGTGGTCGTGCAAATGGTCACATACTACGTACACACATGCAAGCGCAACAAGGTGGATGTAAAAGGGGGGAAAGGAAAAAAGAAAGACAGCAAGCGGATAGCAGCAAAAATCGGAGTTCCTTCCAGTACGTGTGTGTTTTGCGCGAGTGGCCAGCTTTCGCAAGGAGACCAACTATCCGCTTCAGTCATCTCGGTGGTTTAATTCGTATATATGTTTTCTTTATAGGGGCAACAGTAGAGGAAACAAAAGGTCATCTTTTTTTTAATGAAGGAAAGATGGTAAATAAACACGATAATAGCGACAGATGTGAGAAACGGAAACGAACCCAAAGGGGAAGAACTTCGTTCTCCGGAGCCGCAACGATACAGTCTACCGCCGCCCGCACACACAAACGACTGTCCTCAGAAGGGCCTGCGAAGTGGCTGACGCAGCGCTGTAGCTTTGGGTGGATCCAAAATATACTTTCCTCCTGATCCTTTTTATTGTGTGTGTGATGTTAGCGGAGGTACACGCTGAAGGCGGCTGAGCACCTCCCTACGCAGGTTTGGTTCTTCCCGTCAAAGCTATCCCGCAGCGACCGCTCCAGGGAGGAGAGGTCGCGCTCGGCCATGACACTTTCTGAGGCAAGGACGACGCGCCAGAAGAGGGGCTTGCCGTCCTTGTCCACCCACTGCTGCACACCAATCGAGATGTCTAGGGGCTGACCATTGTAGTAGACCTGGCCGCCGGCGGAAGACCCGCTGTAGGACAGCTGGTGCTCCGCCGCGAGCTTGCCCGAGCCGGAAACACCGTTGAAGCCGGGGAAGAGGCTCTGCAGCTGCGCGAAGGTTGTGATGCGGGAGCCTTCCTTGGTGTTGAGGCTGCTCTCCCACATGTACATGCTCGTGCCGTTCATCATGGTGATGGTCTTGGTGTGGTAGACCACCTTCTCGTAGTCCACGTTCGGCAGCACCTCCATCGAGATGCTCGGCCGCGAGCCGCACAGGCGGTTGAAAATCGCCCGCAGCTCGTAGCGGTGCGTCGTGCCGTCGCTACGGCGAATAAGGCGGAAGCCGTTCGCCGCGATGACCCCTGCGGAGGTGTCGAGGATTTCAACCGTCTTGGTGAGCCGAGACGCGGGCGCACGGCTGTTCATGTCGAGGACAGCCTTCCGCGCCCACAGCACCTCGGAGATGGTGTCAACAATGTCCTCGCGGGAGAGATCCGGGAGCAGCAGATTGTCGTACAGGACCTGGTGAGAGCGATCCTGGCACGCGGCGTCGCGGTTCTGCACGGCGGCGAGGGTCATCATCAGCGCACCAAGGACGACGGAGAAGACCAGAACAAAAGTCGTGATGCGGCGCTGGAGCAGCAGTGCATCGCGGTGGTTCAACGGCTCATGCTTGTCTGACTTGCCCATCGTATCAAGGGGGAGGAAAGGCACAAGCGTGCGGGAGTATGTGATATTCAATGACTGCTCTTCCGGCGAAGAAACAGTAATAGCTAAGCGAAGCTAATGCAGAGTGTGAATAGTTAACAGAGATACGTTTTTTTCCTACAAATGCGACCGTTGAGGGGCGCTTCTTCTGAAGAAAGATGTGTGGCGTGAACGTACGTCTGTTCACAAAGGTGCAACTAATGCTACTGTTCTTTTGTGGGTGAAGCGTGAAGAGAAGGCAAGACCAATTATCTGTTTGTCATGACATGAATGGGTGTGTGAGTATGTTGCAGAACCCAAAAGGCCAAGGTATAATCATTGAGATATGTACTGGTGTGCCGTCACAGGTTCCAACGGTCAGTTGCAAAAGCCATGCTGCAGCCTAAGAATATTTCTCCGCAAGAAGATACCCATTGTACCTCTCTAAACCCTGGTACGTGACCATTGTTGATATCTATATATTTTACTGTTCTTATTTTTTTTGTGTGTGTGTCTGTGTGTTGATAACGACTGGCTGTGGAGCAGAGAAATGCTACCACAAGCAGCACCAGAACAAAGGTGCATGGATTACATAAAGAGAGCAAAAAGAAAAGAATACAAAAAGAGAACATTCTAGGAATATTCATGTACATAGATCTCACTGTTTGAGGTGTGGTTTACATAAGGATCGCAAAAAAGAGTCGCCTGGGCAACAAACGGATAAACCAACAAGCCAACAAGGATAACGAGAGAAAAAGTAAGAACACAACAGCTGTGCGCCAGGGGGTCATCAATGAACAATAGAAAGAAAGAAAAGGCAACATGAATCAGCCAACAGCGACCATAGCCGCTCGATAGCCACAACAAAAAAAAGAAAGGAGAGAAAGATCTGTAGAGTTTCCCTCATCGGTTAGTCGTCAGAGTCAAGGACAAGGGCCACGGACTCGAGTGTCCAGATGGAGGGATGCACGTCGGAGGTGAGATCTGCCATGAAGACGAGACCCACACCTGCTGCGTTACGGCGGTCGGAGGTGACGTACACGGGGGTCTTGAAGGTACCCACGTTACGCACACGCGAGGCCTCGGTGGGAATAATGTGGATCACGGGCATCTCCGAGATGAGCTGCTTCTTGCGCTGCGGGGCGAGGCGGTGCTTCTCAGCGTCCCAGCGCGCACCCTCGAGGTACATGCCGGACACATAGGCGCCATCCTTGGGATAGCTGCTGACGTCCTCGGCCGTCTTGAACGTGGTGACGGTCGTCACCATGGTCGACCGGTCGAGCGGCCACTTGTACTTACGGCAAGTCACCTGCACAAGGGCGGAGAGGTACGAGTCAGGGACCATGAGGCCTGACAGCCACACACACTTGGGCTCGCCATTCATGCTCCAGTTCAGGTACTGCTGGTGGCGGCGCTGGAAGTGAGCAAGCCACCGGCCCAGGTTCTTGCGCGTCGCGGGGGCGCAGCGGCGCCACGATCCAGGAAGCTGGCCATTGTGGAGAGCGGAGGCCAGCTCGTCGAGCTCGCTACTCATACCAATGACACCGGACAGCGCCTTCTGCAGCTCGCGGAGGGAGGTCACCATGGTGCTAACCAGCTTGTTCCACCGCTCAATCTCCTGCAGCAACACCACCTGCGTCGGCTGGATCGCCTCGTAGCCGTTCTGCTTCGCCCGCTCCACCTCCTTCTTGGTCACCTGCTTGCGGTCAAAGACGGCGGGGATCTGCACCAGAATGTCGTCCGTCAGCTTCATCAGCGCCTCCTCGCGCGACTCGCCGCCCTTCGCGGATGCGCCACCGGTGCGCGGCATGAGCTCGATGAGACTGGCCCACATGTTGTCGGCCGCACTGCGCAGGTAGCCAGTCTCGGCGTTGGGGTGCAGGCCGAACACATCCGGTGCATTCGAGTTGGGGAACGACTCCACCTGTGTGTTCATGTGCTGCAGCGTGAGCTTCTTCGTTGTGTCGGTGCTGCCGCTTGGTAGGCAGTAGTCGACGGACTCGTCGAGGAAGAAGTGGAAGGGCTGGAAAGTGTCAAAGAGGAAGTCGCCAAAGTACTCTTCAAGGTACGTCTTCACGATGCGACGGTCCATGCCGTCCGTGACACGGCCACCGTACATGGCCTCACCGACAAGGTACCGCAGCGTCTCCCACGGGATCGGGTCACTGTTGGTGTACGCCTTGGTCAAGTACGTGTCGAGCAGTCGCATCGAAACGGTAAAGTCCGTCTCGTTGAAATCGTACACAACGTTCCAGCCAATCTTGCCGTACTTACGACGCTCCTGCACGACAGCGTGGTAGAAGGCGAGCGTGAACACGAGAGGGCGGAAGGCCCAGTGGGGGCACGCCTCGAGTTGGTCCTCGGCCACCTTGGAAAGGGTGTTCTTCATGTTCATCTTCAGACCGTTCGGGGGCTCGTTCACCACCTTGAGCGAGCGCTGCAGAATGCCCATCGGGAACTCGAGACTGGGCTCGGTCGTCAGCCACAGGCGGAACTGGTCGTGGGGGGCCTGCTGGTCCATCTTCTCAATCGCCTTCTCCAAGTCCTTCATCCACATGGTGAGCAGATGACAGTTCTGCAGGAGAACCCAGTGACCGCGCACGACACCAACCTCGACCATCTTCATCGCCTCCTCACCCTGGCCCTGGCCGAGGGAGATGGAGCGCAGCTTGTCGGCACCGACCTCCTTCGCCGCGAGCTCGACAATCTCGCCAGTCGGGTTCGCGCCAGGCGAGACGATGCAGACAATCGGCGACAGCGCCGAGCTCTTGTTGAGCACCTCCTTGTACCGCAAGATCGGCGGCATCACGAACTGCGGGCCGAGAAGGTCGCAGTTCGTGATGAAGTTCGTGGCCGCATTGTAAACACGATCGGCACGGAAGCAGCGCAGCAGGCACAGCAGCTGGAACTCGGTCATCTTCTCCGAGTACCCACACGGCGTCATCGACTCCGGCTCCTCCGGGCGGTCCAGCGAGAACCACTCCTTCCACTCCTCCAGGTGCTCCTGAACGTCTTTGGTGAGGTTCGCAAACACCTCGCAGGTCTGTGAAAGCTTGCAGATATCATTCCACTGCCGTTCCGTCAGCCACGGCGCTGGGTTGGGAGGGAAGTCCTTCGACGCCAGGACACAGCCGCGGAGGAAGAACTCCAACTCTTCCTGCACGAGACGCTTCTCCTGCGAAAGGAGGCGGATGGCCATCTGGAAGGAAAGCATGAGCTTGTCCTTCTCGAAGATACCCATGCACACGTAACAGTACAGGTTGTAGGTGAGCGTGTTGATGATGTTCTTGAGGCGGTCCGTAATCTCGAACGAGGCATCACTCTTCGTGATCGAGTAGCCAAACACGTCATGCAGGAAGGCATGCAGCGAGTACTCGTACATGGAGTTGATACTAGACAGCTGGCTGATCACAAAGTACAGCACCGCGCCACGCTGGGCAGCCGGGCGGTACTGCTGACGCGAAATCTCCGTCGTCTTGGCCGTCTCCTTCGCCTGCTCAAGCTTCTGCTCCACTTCCGTCGCACTGCTCTTGGTGTTCTCCAGCGTCGCGATAAGGTCGTCGTTATCGAGAATGTTGCCGGTGGCGAGTGTCAACTCGCGGATCAGCGTGTCCTCGAGCTCCTTGAGCTGCGCGCGGCTCTCCGCCATCGTCTGCACGAGCTCCTCACTCTGCCGCTGCAGATCGCTACGCTCGCTCGCGACGACATAGTTCAGCAGCTGCGCCTCCAGACCGTCCTCGGTGACGCCGTAGTTGATCACCATGGCCTTACCGAACACCTCGGCCGGGTAGTTGGGGTTGGGGAGCTTGGTGCAGAGATAGAGCTTGAAGTTGCTGTCCCATGGGATGTCCTTGTCACCGATGCGGATGAGCTGCTGCCCAGACTCGATCTTGAACTGAGGATCCAGCACGGAGTCAATGACGGGGTCGATGAACTCATCCACACCCTCGAAGAGGAACGGGTTGCCGTACTGGATGGCGAACTCCAGGCGCTTGAGGAAGTCGGCGTCGCTGAACGACGCTGTCTCGAAGCGGGGGTTGCTCTGGTGTTGCCGCTTGATCCAGTTCACCGCCTGCATCTGTGGATCGATACACAACGGGAAGCGAATCTTGCCGGCGCGCTTGCCCTTACCGGTGTAGTCGGTGCTGAGCGTGGTGAGAATACCGTTCTGGATGGACAGCTCATCGGACGGGAGGCCGTCGCTCGCCCACTGGGACACCGCCACCTCGTCGGTCAACAGCGTGCGGATGTCAAAGTTGTCAGACAGTGGGATGCCACGTTCCTTGAGGTCGGTGAGCCACACCGATTCCATCGCCTCCTGGCGGTAGGGGAACGTGAAGGCGCCGAGGTACGACAGGAAGGCAGCGCCGGCAAGGCAATCGCCCACCAACCGGTGACGCGACTCCCCAAGGGTCGTCTTCTCCTCCGTCCAGCGCGTCCGCTCGGAGCCAAAGCCTTCAATCAGCTTCCGGGCCGCGTTCAGGCGCCGCTCCATCACCGCCTTCTCCTCCTGCAGCTGGCGGGCCTCCCGCATACCAGCCTCGAGCTGCTCCTCGAGACGCCGGAGGCTCTCCGTCAGCTGGTCAATCTCGTCACGGACGCTCTGCAGCTGGCGCTCAGCTGTCTCCTTGGCCTTCTGCAGCTGCCGCACACGCTCCTGCTTGGGGAACACCTCCTTGGCCACGTTCCAGTACTGCTTCATGGCCTCAACCCAGATCATGAGACCGGACGCAGCCAGACTGACCTTCTTCAGATCGTTCGAATTGACAGGGAACTCCTTGAGGATCTTGTTCACCTCGTTAATCTTGGACTGGTTCAGCGTCGGCGTCAGCTGCTCAATGTCCACGAGGGAGCGGATGAAGTCGCTCTGACCCATCATAATCTTACCTGCCTCCCACGTCGGCGTCACTCCCTTCACCACGCACACCATTCGCACGACGGCGACGACGTTGATGGGCGGCTTGGCGAAGGAACGCAGCTCCGTAATACTCTTCGGGTTGATGTGCCGCACAGCCTCCATGGCCTCCTCGAGGGCCGGCATGGCGGCGTCGAGCACCACCTGGGCCTCGCTCGTCTCGCGCTCAATCTCCTCGTTCTGAATGTTCAGCTCCTCCTCCATCGACAGGGCCTCGGTCTTGCGGACCTCGTTCTTCTTCTTCTGCTCGGTAATCTCGCGCGTCATCTGCTCATTCACCTCCTGCTTCTCGCGCAGCGTGACTTCCTTGATGGCGAGCTCCTCCTGCAGCACCTTCACATCCTCCTGGGCATGGTGCAGCTTCTCCAGACCGATGGTCAGCTTCTTCACGACGTCGTCAATGTTCTCGCGCTTTGTGATAAGCAGCTTCGAGTAGTTGGCCAGGAAACCAAGGAAGTTCTTCGGTGTCACGTAGTTGTGGCGCTTGAGCTCGTTCTGGTACCGGACAGACAGATCATCGGCGGTCAGGTGGACGTGCACCATGTGCTCCACGATAGGAGATCGCAGCTCGTCGGCCAGGCTCTCCTCGGAGAGCAGCTTCGTGCCAACAGCCGCCAGAGCCTGGGCGGGCCACTTCTCGAACCAGTCAATCGTTGTGTTGTTAATGAGACTGGGGAAGTTACGGCACCGGGTGCGGAGCGTGTCTCCAGACGGACTCATCGACAGCACCACGTGCAGATTGTCGCGGCAGCGGGCGACAAAGGCGCTCCACTTGTTGTCCTTGGACGGGGCCAGCCCCTGCGCCTCCACTTCGTCGGCGACGCTCGCGTACAGGGCGTCCTTCTCCTCCTCCGTGAAGAGGGCAGGCACCATACCCGAGGCAAGCATGTTGTTGATCAGCTCGAGGAAGCCCTCCTCCTTGACGTGGCCATCGGTGAATAGGAACACAACCTTCTCCTGCTGGACGCCGACGCGCTGGTACAGCTTCTTCAGGTCCTCACGGAAGGCGTCCTCGTTGTAGTTACGCGCGAGCGAGATCTCAAACACGCCCATCTGGCAAATGGCTGCGCCGAGCTTTGTGAGGGACTGCTTACCACTACCGCCAACACCAACCAGCAGACAGTTACCCTGCGGTAGGGACAGCACGCGCGTGATGCGCAGCAGATGCTCCAGGGCCATTTCGAACATGACGAGATCAATCTTCTTCACCGGTGTGTTCACCTCCTGCATGACACCCTCCACGAGACTGCGGGCGGTGGTGTACTGCGGACCAAAGTCCTCGTAGATGTGCAGCCGCGCAAACTCGCTGTCGGGCTCAAAGTCGCCAAAGTCGCCAAACATGAGGGGATCCGCCATGACGTGGCTCTTCTGCGTCTCAAAGTTGCGGTTCACCTCCTTCTCCATGAGCGAGTTCACAAAGGTCTTGTCGTTCACGTCAGACATGCGGTCGACAAAGACGCGAGTCATCTCGTTACGCCAAAGCCGGATAATCGCTGCGACGTCGCCAAACTTCGCAGACGTGGCGCGGCAGAGGCCCTCGTAGACACGGGACAGATCGCGAAGGTTGAAAATGTAGTGGAACTTGGCCGGGGTAGCGGGGAGGCTGGTCACCACACTCTGGTACAAGCGCAGCGTCATGTCGGTGATTGTCTCGGCGAGGCCGCGGGTATCGACGCCGTCGAGCTTGCCGTACGCGTCCTCGAGAATCTGCATGTAGATGGTGCGGACAGAGTCGTCGTCGGGGAAGACAATGTTGAACACCGTGAACAGCGACACGAAGCGGGGGTCCAGCGCGTTGCGACCACCACCGGGGGGCGCCATGGCAGCGACGAACTGCGTGTCGCGCACACTCTTGAACAGCAGATCCTTGCGATCGTACCACGAGCCGTGCTCGATGAGCAGCTTGAGGAAGGCAATGGGCTGCTGCGTGCCGTACAAGTCCACCTTGGGCATGTTGACGTCATCAATGAAGACAACGAGACGCTTCTTCGCAGGGGGGCCAAGAACAGTGTTGGTGCGCTTCTCAATGTTGTCCTCCATGGTACGCTGCGTGTCGAGGCCCGTCGTACGGGAAGAAAAGTTCATCTCGAGAATGAGCTCCTCCAGCTTCACGCCGCCGTCCTCGTTTTCCGCAGGCTCCGCATCGCTCTCGAGGAGCGACTGCTGCTTGAGCTGCCGGAGGTACGACTGGATGGTGACGGTCTTGGCCGTACCGCTCTCACCGACCAGCATCACCGGCGTGCGGTTGAGGACCACCTTGTTGAGGAGCCACATGTTCCGCTCCGTGTCGACGGTGGACACAAGCAGACTGCTGAACTTCTGACCCTCAGCGCGCACAAACGGCTTGACGAGCACATTCCACGGCTTCCACCGACCATCCTGGAGGTCAAAGTAGTAGTCGTACAGCGTCTTCCGCTCCGGCAGCGAGCCGGACCCGACGAAGCGGGTGAGGTAGTTCTCGCCCACATCCTGCAGATTCCACCCGCTGAGACGCTTGAGGAACTGGTCGAAGCGGATGCGGTCATCGCTGGAGCTGATGAGCGCGCCAAAACTCCACACGCACGCGGAGATGAACACGCACTGCAGCGCGCGGGGCTCGAGCGGGGTGCCCGCGGGGGTCATTGTGTGCAGCATCGTCGTCAGCTGCTTCACCATGTTCAGGTCGGTCGCAGGGATCACGAGCTTCGGTGGTGGCGTCAGCTCGCCATTCTCCACGCCATCCAGCACAAAGTCCACGAGCGGCTGCACAAACTGCTCCGTCAGCTCATCGATCGTCTCCTGCTCCTCCTGGTGGCGGCGCAGCTTCCACGCGTGCATAAAGGGGCGCCAGCCGAGGTTGATCGGGTCCAAGAAGACCATACCGACGCGGGACACCGTAGCCGGGGAGGCGTACTGCAGGTCGCCCACCTCGAAGAGGAGCGAACACTGCGGGTGCAGGCGGATGCGCTCACCATTGGGGAGCGTAAGGAGCTTGTTGTCATCCATGACGGAATTCATGTCCTCCACCCACTTAGCATCCACATCACCGTCGAAGATGACGTAGCGACGCTCCTTCGCGAGGGCAGCAGCGGCAGCCGCCAAGCTCGCCGCACTCATGCGCTTACCCGTGGCCTCGGGCGCGCCGCCGCCGGGCCGGTTGATGGTACGGAAAATGTTCGAGAAGATACCGTCGGTCCAGTTACGCGTCATTGGGTCCATGTAGCCGTACAGGACGGAGGTCGGCTGTGCCTTGGGGTTGATAATGAAGGACTTGGTCGGCAGGCCCAGCTCCGTCTGCGCCTGACAGAGGGTGTTGATTACGACGGACTTGCCACCGCCAGTGGGGCCGACCACCATCGATGTGTGCCGCGTCTGCATCGTCTCGTAGAGCTGCACCACCTTGTCGATCTGGCGCGCATCCACCTTGAAGCTGCGCTCGCGCAGAGCCTTGGACGCTGCGCGCGCCAGGTTCTCCTGCGGCACGCGGGTCGGGTCGAGGCCGGGGAAGAGATCGCCAATGAGGCCCTTGAACAGCGGCTCGTCCTCGGCGATGAACTTGGGCGCGTTCATATCACGCAAGGCACGCATCAGCACCGACTCCTCCGACAGCTCGGGGGAGCCACGCTTCAGCTGACCAGCCATGACCAGCACAGCCTTGAGCGCGCGCAGACCCCAATCGTAGTGATGCTGCTTGGACAACTGACCCTTGGCGAGCGAGTAGAGCGTCACCATCTTCTTTGCCAGGTCACGCGCGGTTGTGAAGCCCTCCGAGAAGAGCATGTTCTCGGCAATGAGCTTCATGTCCGGCACCACCATGACAACGGGGCGGAAGAGCGCCTTGAGGTTGTCGGGCAATTCGACACGGCCGGCATAACCGGGGTTCATCGTGATGAACGTGCCCACCGTCGGCACAAGGCGAATGACGCTGTCGCCGAAGAGGAACTCCTCGTCGCCGTTTCGCAGCGCGGCCTGGATGGACCGCAGCTGCTCCGACACGACAGAGAGCACGGGCAGTTCGATGCGGTTGAACTCGTCGAAGCAGCCCCACGAGCCGGTCTGCGACAGACCAGAAAAGATCGTCCCCATCGCCTTGTAGTCGAGACCCTCGCCACAGTTGAAGACGACACACTGAATCGCCATCGCCTTGGCGAGATCCTTGACAGACTCCGTCTTGCCCGTCCCGGCCGGCCCACCTGGCGACCCGCCGAGGTAGAAGGTCAGCGCCTGCGTGAGCGTCATGAAGCACCGATCCGTCAGCGGCGTGATCACCAGACGACCGTTCAGCCCCATGTACTCGAAGCCGTAGTTGAAGCGACCCGTACACTGGCGAATGACACAGGTGTCGGTAGCCCGCTCCCAGTAGAACCGCAGCTGGGACTCCCAGTCGAACTCCCTGGCATCCACGACAGAGTCGCGCACGAAGCGGTCGACAATATCGCGGCCGTGGACGTCGACAATGATGAGTGTGTTGATCTTCTTGCGGTACTGCTTGTCCACGTCCTTGTCCATCTCACTGACGAGGTCGAGGAGCTGCCCAGAAAGCTTCCCGAGCAGGTTCTTCACGGCACTCTTGTTCCCCTTCTGCACCTGCTCAAAGGCGTGCTCAATCTCGAAGGACCAGAAAATCTTGGCGCCGGTGAGTGTCACCATGCCGTGGTACTTTTGCACCCAATCGAGACGCGGCATCTTGGGGTAGTAGAAGACGCCAGCCTTTAGGATGCCGTGGAGGGTCGACTTGGACTCCCCGAGCACGCCCTGCAGCCAATCCTCCACCGCCTTGCCCTCCGTACGCACGGGCGTCGTGAAGTCGAGGCGCTCTCCCTCCTGCGACTCCACACCGCAGACCGTCTCGTCAGACTCGCTCTTGAAGATAAGCTTGGCACAGTTGTCGAACATCTTGAGCATGTGGTCCTGCACTGCCTTGGCGCTGCTCGAAGCGAGAATGGACAGCAGCTCGTCGTCGGAGATGAAGTAGAAGCGAGGGAAGAGACGGCGCTTCGTCTCAAGGTAGTTGGTCAGGTCCTTCTGGCACTCCTCCAGCTTCTCCTCCAGGAATTGCAGCTCCTCCAGGCGACCGCCAACGTTGCAGCAGTGGCTCACATTCGGCATCGCACTCGTGTCGTTCATGATGCGCACGAACTTCTTGTCAAGGTCGTTGAACTTCGCGGCCTCCTTGGGAAGCTGGTTGGCGATATCGTCGTTGCCCTTAAAAATGGACTCGAGGTACTGCCACTTCTTCTGCACCTGCACCCACACCGCGATTACGTCGTTGATGGTGGCCAGCTTCTTCTCCCACACCTTGACCTCCTCAATGAACGGCTGCGCCCACTTGACGTTGGCGATGGACTGCATCTTGAGGATGTTGTCATCGACGGCTTCCTGGATTTCGGACACATCGGTGAGCACATCGCACCGCACCTGCCCCTTACGCGGCTCGTACTTGACAGGCACAAAGTCCTTGGTGGCCCAGAAGTCCTTGATGCCCCGAATCTCCTGCTCGATACTCAACTCGCGGGCTGCAGACAGCACGATGATATCGATCTCGTCCGTGAAGCGGAACAGCTCCATTGCGATGAGGTCGTCGAGGTTGATCTGCTCGTAGTTGAACTCCTTCGCCGTCACGCGCATCAGCTCGCGCCAGTGGCGGCCCTTGAGTGCCGGGCTCTTCAGCTTCGCCAACAGCGGCAGCGAGTTTTGGAAGTTGACGATCAGCTGCTGCACCGCCGGGAAGGGTTCGACAGTGCCGTAGTGCTTTGCCGCCATGCGGGCCTGCTTCGCGTGCTCCTCCGTCGTCGCCTCGAGATCCTCCAGGAGGAGGTCCTTCCAGCTGCTACGGTTCCAACGCCGCAGAACACCAACCCACTGCTCGTACAGGTCGTAGACGCTCTCAATCTTAGTCAGCTCCTCGTTCAGCTGCTGGAGGCTGCTGTGACTCGTCAGGGGGAGATCAAAGAGCTTCTCCGCCTTGGTGAGCTGATCACGCTTGAGCTGGAGAGCGGTGAGCTTCTCGCGCCACTGCACCTTCAGCTCATTGCCGGCGGCGAGGTCGATGCCCTCGCGACCGGGGCCTGCCTTGCGGAACTCCTCGAGCGCGACGTCGCCCTGGTCCAGGAACGATCCCACCTCCTTGACAGTGAAGTCGCGGAACTGCAGCTTACGCGGCTCGAGGCTGTTGCCGGTGCGGTACACACGTGCCAGCGTGCACGCCCACAGCTCCCGCATCCGCATCGCGAGGGAGTACTCGTCGGGGTCAATGGCCACCTTGAACCGCTTGAGCGACTGGTACACGTACTCAATCTCATGGATGTCCTGCTCCACCTCCAGCGCGGAGGACTTGGCGTTGTGCATCACCTCCAGCACGAACTTGAGGTCCTCGATGTTGTCGCATTCGCGGTTGAGATCCTCGTTGATCTTGCGAATCTTCGTCAGGCGCTTGCTCATGCTACCCCGCACCGTGTCGTTCAGCTGCGCACCCTCCATCGCCACCCACTGGTACACGTGCTCCACCAGCTCAGCGTAGAAGGATGTCTCGTCGCAGCGCATGAAGCCAAAGTCGTGGATGTGATTCTCGACGTCAAAGTCGTTAATCATGTTGTAGTACAGTTGAAACTTGGCATCGTAGTCAATCCAGTGGTACTGGCACTTGGCCTGCTGCTCGACTGAAATCTTCTTGTCAGCCAAGTAGACGAAACGGTAGCGCTGGAGCATCTTCATGTTGGCGGCGAGGGCACCCAAGTGGGTCTGGATCGTACGGTTGATCAGCGCCTGCACCTTGTACACCTGCGGGAGGTTGTAAATGTCCTGATAGAATGTGAACAAGGTGGTGTGGTCCTCCTCCGGGGGACGGGGGACAATCTCGCCTTGGGTGAAGTCGATGCATGTGCCACGCATCCACCGCTGAAAGGACTTGGTGGACTCGATGATACCGGTTTGGATCTTGTGAAAGGCGGTGGTAATTTCCTGGTGCTGCGGCGAGTAAGTCGGTTCCGAGGTCAGGAAGATGGACACCTTGAACAGCGGCGGCCGGCGGCTGCTGCTGCTACTGCTAGAGGAAGAGCTCGTGTTGTAGCCCACCATCTTGGCGAAAGCCCCCAGAGACTTGAGCACCATCTTCGTGAGGGCACGCCAGATGCGCTGCTCCCAGTGCGCGTAGTAACTCGCGAGAGCGGGGCACTTGCCCGTGTGTGTGCCGACCAGCTGGCTCTCTACCTTGGTAAGCAGCGGCTTCGCCGTGCGGTAGGCGCGGGTGCACCGCTCCAGCAGCTCCTGCCGCCGGTGCTCGACAATCTCCACCAGCGTCTGCAGCTCGGGCAGCTCGCCGCCCGCCTGAAGGAGGTCCTTGTACTCTGGCAGCAGCTTCGTCGAGGCGATCTTGTTCACCACCTGCGTCTGGATGTTGTCGGCGCTCTTGCGGACCTCACGGCTGAGGTTGCGGAACTTGGTGATGGCGCGCGTGCAGCTGGCCACGAAATCGGGGATACTCAGCGAGGTCCAGTTGATGTCACGGAACCCCGGCTCCAGGGCGGATTTCAGCTCGCGAATGTTCTTGGCGAGGATGGCGCGCTCCGACCCCTCGAGAATGCCGAGCTCGTAGTTGAAGCTGAGCAGCATGCCCTTCAGTGAGTCAACGTACTGGTGGTAGGCCTCGTCCTGCAGCGTGATGTGCAGGGCCTCCTGCGGGACGTCGAAGCCGAGGCGGTCGAGGTACTTGGTCTCCCGGATGATGTCAAAGACGCGTGGGTCAAAGTTGACCACGTAGGCCGTCTCGTCACCAGAGATGTCCCTGCGCAGCACATTCCACTTGAGTGACGACATGGTCGTGTGGCGAATGTCCTCCCGCCAGTGAAGGAAGCGCGCCGTGGCGTAGTCCTTCATCTGCCTCGCCACCTCCACGTACTTGGCCTTAACCTGACGGCCCATCGACGTCGTCAGCAGGCCCTCGCCCTGGAAGCGCACAATAGGCTTCTTGAGGCGCTGAAAGAGGGACATGCTCCAGTGAATCGCCCCGGCCACCGGCGGCTGGTTCTTGGTGAGGGGGGGGCTCTCGCAGTGGCCCAGGAAAATGTTCTGCACGTTCTCCACCTCTGTGAAGTACTGCGCCAGGATGCGGTCCGCCTTCTCCGACAGGAGCGTAGCAATGTCGAAGGTACCACCGCCGCGGCTGGGGCGGTTCTCAATGCGCTTGAACGAGAGCAGCAGCTCGAATGCCGATTCGGCGCTGCGCAGGTCCTCGTCAAAGATCCTGTTGATGAACGTGGCGACCTCGTGATCCAGGTTAGCGACCGTGTTCACGAAGTTCGAGAAGACGACCTGCCAGTTGTGCGTGGCCTTCTTCTCAAAGGGGTCGAAGGTGAGTGTCTCGAAGGGTCGCTTCAGCTTCTCCACATCCTGCATGATGCGGTCGATGCCGGTGGTGTCCGTAAGCACTGTCTTCAGCTGCGCGCTCAGCACCGTCGTGTAGTACTCCACCGTCTCCAGCACCTCCAGAAGATCGGTGCAGCGGTCCGACATGTAGTCCGTCGTTTCAAAGAGGCGGCGGGTGTCAAAGTTCCAGTGCTGCTCACGCTCCGTGCTGTTGATCTCCTCCTGCACGTTCGTGTACGCGGCCTTCCACTTGAGCAGGCACTGCTGCCCGTCCGTTACCTTCTGCTTCGCCTCAGCCACAGGCATGGAGAGAATCATACGGAAGTCAATGTGCTCACCAACCTTCTGCGCGATTAGCTTCGCGATCTTCTCCAGCAGCCCAACCATGCGCTCCTCCGTGGAGTAGAAGCGGGAAATGATCCACACCATACGGATGGCGGTCATCATGGACGAGAGCGTGTCAATGATGGGCATCAGCGAACCCTCCCGCGGGTCAACGTTGTGCAGTGTGCGGAAATGGCGGTCCAGCGTACCAAGGAACTTTACATTGTCCTTCGACTCTGCGTACTGGTGGAAGAACTGCTGGAGGGTGGTCGAGATGGTCGTCCACGCGCTGCACTCCGCCTCCTTGGCGACCTGCAGGATGAACTTGGCCTGGGGCGAGTTGATCTGCTCGTAGAGCGCGCTGATGGTGCTGTACTTCTCGCGCCAGTACTCGATTTCACCAAGGGGGCCCTCCTTCTGCGGCTCAAGCGACATGGCGTAGCTGATCTCCGCCTGCCACTGCGCGAGGGTGAGGTCGACCTGGCGCACCACGTCCTCGTTGCCCAGCGCCGCCTTCACGTCTGCGTCGCCGGTGCCGATGGTGAGGAGGTTTGGGGCAATGGGGAGCTTCCGCTCCGCGCAGACCTGGTTCATGAACCCGACCAGTTGCGTGTCGAGGCGGTTCACCCAGCTCAGGATGTCCTCGTAGAGGTGGCGGTTGCCGCCCGCAGCGGCTGCGTTCAGCGCGTCGTCGAGAGGCTGCTGCGACACAGCCGCAGCAGGGGCCTGGCCAGATCCACCGGCTGCAGCCCGGTCGCCATCCTCCGGCGGTGCCACGATTGCGGCGCCTCCGGGCGCGGGGCGGCGCTGCGAGGACGCGCGCTCGATGCCCTGAATGACGGGGTGGAACACATCTTTTAATAGTACATGGAAAGACGTCAAGGATGGCACCTGCATGCACGCCACCTCGAAGGCGCTATGCAGCGGGCACTCTGGGTTGGTCGCCCAGCTCTCCGCGTCTTCGGCAGTGATGTTCGAGCCCTCCACGCGGGCGAAAAAGAGGCAGCGCGTGCGGTCGGCAGCGTGGTGAGTGGAGCCGGTGACGTTGTTGTTGTGCACCGCCCCGTTGGAGACGCGCAGCTTCTGCGCACGGCCGCCCTTTGCCTTCACGGCTCGGCCGGTAGCGCCAATGTACTCGCCCTCGCGAGCCACAACGACAAAGGACGGCTCAACGGTACCGTCCTCGCTCTCAAAGACAGACATGACCGTCGCTACGGCCTCCTCGTCGTTGTAGAGGTCCTCGATGGAGGCCTCGCACACGCCATTGATGTTGCTGCGGATGCGGTGCGCCACCCATTCTAGGCGGGGGTCCAACTGCTCCATTGCTATAGTGGAATACCCGACTGGCTGCTATGCTACGCCGGCGCTCGCGGTCTAATGGGGGAAGGAGGAAGGAGCGAGGGGGGGGGGGGGGGAAGGAAGAGAAACAACCTCAATGGCAGCTAGTCAGACACGAGAGTAGAGTGTATAATTGGTCCAAAAAGACAGAACAAAGCGGGAATGCAGCCACCGCAGCCACAGACCAAAGAAACGAGAGGCAGAGAAGGAAACAAAAGGGACGAAACGAAGAGTAACGAGAACGGTGACCAAGAAATACGGAAACCTCTCAACAGGGAAGGGGGGGGGGAAGGTATGTGGATCAAGTCGGAGACAAAGCAACTTCTCGCAGTCCTATGCAAGTTGCCGCACCTCTCCGAGAAAAAAAAAGACACTCCACGGGGTTCACAGCGCGTTCGGCGGTGAAGGACGGGAAATCAAAGATATATACTAGTGCGAGTACAGTATGCATTATCGAAGAATGGGGAAGGAGGGAGGGCAGTATTGGTGCGTGAGAGGTGGGGGACACGTACATATTCAACAGAGCATGTCAGGATGTGCAGTGGGCGTAGATGTATCTCTGAGTAGACTTTTCAACGAGTCGCGTGTGTGAATAGAGCGATGGTAGGGGTACCGAATAACCAAAAGTAGTTTTGTGCTCGTAATATGTGGGGCATTTCTTACAGGTTGTTATATTTCGTTTTGTTTTGGGATGCAAAAGTGTTGTAATGGCTTCCCTTGTGAGCTCCGTCTACGCGGTCGTATTCAAACACCTCACATTTTTCTAATGTATGCAAAGATGGAGGTGCTTTGCGCAGCGCTCTGTACATGGCGGCTCCTCTCTCCCTAACCACTTCCACAGAAACGTGGTGTTCAGTAAAAGAGGTGGGGAACACAGAGGGGGTGGGGAAGCAAGGAAGATAAATTAACAGCGATCAGGTCATGTAAGCGGTATGACGAAAGAAAATGGGGGACAAGAAGCAGCAGCACCATCGCAAGGAACACAACATACGTACGTGCAGGAAGAAAAGCGAGAGAGGAAAAGGGAAAACTAGGTGGGAGGAATACAATGTGTGTGTGTGTGGGCATGTGGGTAGGTACAGGGACAGACCCCCCTCCGCCGCGCAATTTGCACCCATCTGAATCAAGCCTGAAGGAGTAGACTCGCGTCGTAGACACGTCGCCTCTCCGTATCGCTCAGGACGTAGTGTGCATTGTTGATCTGCTTGAACAGCTCCGCCCCGCGCAGCTGGTTCGCCTCCGTCTCGCCAACCAGTTTGTCGGGGTGGTACCGCAGCGTCAGGCGGCGGAAGCTCTGTCGCACCTCCTGCGGCGTCGCCGCCGGCGCAACGCCGAGAATGTCATAGAGCGTTGCCGACGGGGCAGCCGGCTTGGCGTGGCGCGCGTCGGACCGCCAGCGCGAGTTGGGGGGCGGTGACCCCGCCTGGCCGCGGCTGTGGAACGGCGGCTTGCGCCCAGAGGCGCCCGCCGCCCGCCCGCCTGTGCTGTTGTGCTGCTGCGGGCCCTGCGCTGACCGGCAGCGTGCGCTCTCTGCCTCCTCCGCGGCCTCCCGCCGCTCCGCCTCGGCGGCTGCGATGTTGGGATTGAGGCGGCTGGCCGTCGCCCTGTCCGCCGCCGCCTCTTGCGACTGGTGCGTCTGCTCGTATGCCGCCGCGCGCACGAGGTAGGCGCGGCCGGCCGTCGCCGTCGGGCTCAGCCGGATGCTCTCCGTGCACGCGTCAATCGCCTGCAGCGGCTTGCCCATCGTTATGTGCACCTCCGCACACCGCAGCTGCAGCGTCGCGTTAATGCGCACGTTGGCCGCGTCAAGGTTCAGCGCTGCGGTCAGCAGTTCCAGCGCGCGACGCGGGTTGCCGCTGCGGGCGTTGCTGTCGGCGAGCGTGAAGGCGTCCTCGAGCTTCACCAAGTAGTCCCCCAGCGCCACCGCCGGGGCGTAGTTTCCGTTGACGGAGAGGCAGCGCTGGAGGAGGGAGGCGGCGATGTTCATGTATGGCCGGCCGCTGTACGCGCACGCTCGGGCGAGGAGGGTCGTGACGAGGAGGTAGTGCGCGTCCACGTTGCACCGCAGCCACTTCACCTCGGAGCTCTCAGTGGCCGCGTCGCGGTTGTGCGCGTGCCCCGCAGCCGCCGGTGGCGCCGGCAACGTTGGGAGATAGGGCTGCAGCACCTCCCGCGCCCCATCCGGGTCGCCCACCTCAAGACGCGCCGCCGCCTCGAGCACGCGCAGCGGCGTCTCGCTGAGTAGCGGGCGGGCAGCGTCGGCGGCGGTGAGGGCCGCCTGCCAACGCGACGCCGCAATGCACTGCCGCAACTCCTCCACCGCCGGTAGACTCGCCCGCTCCCGGACCAGAAGCGCCCGCTCAACAACGGACAGCGCCGGCCGGCCCGGCAGCGGCGTTGCAGCCCCCACCTCCGCGGCAGCTGTGCTGGCATCATCGAGGATGGCCGAGTACAGGCGACGGGCCTCCTCATAGTCCTCCCGCATCACGTGCGCCCTCACCCACAGCCGCACCACAGAGAGGCCCACCGCGCCGTCGCCGCTCGCCAACTCCACCACCGCGCGGCAGTCCCCGACGCACTCCTTGTAGTTCATCAGGCCGTAGCTGCACTCCGCCCGCAGCTCCAGCAGCGCCGCCTCCCGCGCGGGGCTCCCACGGTGGCTGCGCAGGGCGACGGAGGCGGCGACATAGGCGTCCACGTACTTGCCAGCGGAGAGGAGGGACTGCGTGTGCGCCCGGTCCGCCAGCCACGCGCGCTCCTCCTCCTCCTCCACGGCGGACCGCCACGCCGCCGCACCCCCTGACAGCCCCCCGCTGCCACGGCTCTCCTCTTCTAGGTGTCCAAGCTCCTGCCTGGCACGGACCTCGGACGTCACGAGCTGGCGGCGGTGAAGCTGCTCGGCCTCCGCGACGGTGCGCCCGACTAACGGCGACGAGGACCCCGGCCGCGACGCCCCCGCATCGGGGATGCTGTGGACGCTGGTGGAGGGCCCAGGGCTGCCGGGCTGCGCCCCCGACGCAGACACCAGCGGGGGCAGCGTCGCCGAGGCAGCCAGCACAAAGGGCCGGGGGCGGTGGGCGAGGCGCGGCCCACCGCCTCCCGCGACAGACGACTCGCCCCGCGGTGGAGCAACGTTCATGGTGCGGCGGGCTAGGAGAGATTTGAACGGCGGCAGTGACTCCCCAGCCGCATGTTGCGGTGAGTTACGGCGACTATTCCGCATGAATATGGTGACTATACAAATAAGACGTTAAGAAACAACTACGACGTGACGTAGAAAATCAAGGGTTCTTTGTGAATATGTTTTTTTCTGAAAAGACAGTGACAACACAGTTGGGAACCAACCAAAACAATAATGGGCGTTCCCCAAATGAAGAGAAATGGAATGCAAAAGAATGGGTCAGGTGTTTCTAAGGAATAAGAGGGCGCCATATTTCACCCTCCAGAGTTCTGGAAGGCGAAGAGGTTCTTCATACCAATCACACGTGTGCATACGAATAAAAAATTGGCATTTGGCTGCAGGTGTGCCACGTACCGTTCACGCAACCCAGTATATGCAGACCGCCCATCACGTCAAGAAGCCATTTTCAATAGCCTCTTCCTTCTGTCCTTTTTACAGCAGGGTGTTAATAGTCACCAGAAGTTCTGCTCATTTGCGTGGCAGATGGTGATGGCGTTCGTACCACTGATATGTCATCTTTTTTTTAAATTCTTCTTTTGCGCGTGACGCGCGTTTACAACGTAAAATACCTCATTATGTGGACGGCGGTGCTTTGCCTGCGGGCCCCCTCTTGTACCTGTGTGTACAGATGGGCTAATACAGGCGCCGCAGCACACGCATCCACTCACGCAAACAGCTCTAACGTTTACCCGCAGAGAAGGATAGGGGGAGGAGAGAGAGAGTGAGAGAGAAAGTCACGTAGGGGTCTGTCAGCTGGGCTGTGACTTTCACGGCGCACAAGCAACTTACGCGCTGTCACCCTTCCTCGCACGCTTGCGGTTGGCCGCGCCGAACCCCTTCCCATCGCCACGGGCGTCCTTCGCCTTCGAGACAACCTCGCCGGCTGCTAGCAGCGCGGGGCTCATCTGCAGCGCATCGGGCAGCTGAAAGAAGACAATGTTCGCCCCACGGACGAACGTGCTCGCCATCTTGGTCTCCTTACCAGACTTGCTAACCTTGGATGCGCCCGTCAGCAGCACGTTCATGCTGTCCTGTACCTCCTCGAGCTTTCCCGTGTAAATCTCGCCATTCTCTAGTTCAAGGGAAACCGTCGTGCCGACGGCATCGTACAGTACCTTGATGGGGATGCTGCTCGACATACTCGTAGGAAATGACCTGGTGGCGAGGGAAAGAACAGAAAGACACAAAACTGTGTATACTTACGTACACGTGTGTGTGTGTGTGTAAAAGAAAAAACACAGATGTGTGGATATGTGTGTATAAATGTAGATGTATGTGCGCCGGTGTGGTGTCTAGGCGTGGCTCTTTGTCTGTCACTTCAGAAAAGAGAAGCGAGGGCCGGTACGCAGGGAGAAAAACAGGTGCACGACTCCCAAGGGAACTACAATTATTGGAGGAAGAGGGGGGGGGGAAGGAGAGCGATAAGTCGGTGGTGATAACAAAATGCATATACTGGTCATTTATCTCTAGTTGGAGTTGTTACACAGACCTCTCATGTGGGACAAGAAAGCCGACGTGTACACGTGCATGTCCATGTGTGTGTGTGTGTGTGTGTGTGTGTGTGTCTGTGTCTGCATGTGTCGCCT
>AUXJ01003982.1:0-10124 GCA_000482205.1 Herpetomonas muscarum
AGCGGTGTAAAGAATTCCTTGCAACACAAGGAACGAGCGCTAGAAGACGAAAATGAGTCGTTTAACACTGTGATAAAGAGTTTTTATTATTATTATTGTAGTCGTGGACCTCTACAAGAACAGTGCGGGTAACACAAAATGACACGACGATAAATGCTGCAGAAGGGGCAGGAAAGTAAAAAATATCAACTACGAGAAAGTAACAAGATGTATAGAACAACCTACGTGCAATAATTAGGGACCAGAGGGGTGTATGTAACCGGCGAAAGACAGGAGACAAAGTCAGGAGTATCCAGCGTACATCGTTTCACTGTATCATTTCCTAGGGATGTGTCATGAAGGACCGGGGCACATTCAAAAGGTGTATCGGCCAAAGTTGCGGGGCGTCATCAACGGTAGAGTGTGCGTCGACAGAAGTAATAAGACCTGCAAGTTCCTTAGCACTACCGGTGTGCATCACGCCTAATTACGCACAACACCAGTAAGAAAATACAGATGCTGTAGGTTTAATTTCTCTTTTGGGGTATATGTTCTTTTGTGGTTGTATATTATCACGCGGTGATGGACCCACCACGCAGGAAAGGAAAGCAGTCGCAATTGAAAAGTATCCAATGTGGAAAATAATAATGGAGGCTGTAATGTACAAAGTACAATTCGTCTTGTTTTATATATGAAATTAACACATCAGTAAACTCCACCCGTCAGCAAGAAAGAGAAAGGGGGGGGGGGGGAGGGAGGAGGGAAGAAATGGAGGGGACACCGACGGGCGATGTTACGAGGGTAGAAGGAATACTGGTGAGATTGACAGGAAAACACGAATCACAAGGGTGCACACTCCACGCAGAAAGCATAGGAATTAACGCCGACAAGCAACATCGCGAAGGAACAAGCTAGAGCTTTTTTTGTGTGTGTGTGAATAAAAGTAATCGATAGTAGAGAGGATAACGCCTGGTCAGAAGTGGGGTTACATCACCTCGCTGCTCAATCGATGTGTAAGGTGTTAGGATACGAAAAGGGGGGTAAATGAATAAAATGAAACATATATATATATAGAGAGAGAGAGAAAGAGAGAAAGAGGGGAAGGAGAGATAAAGTTGAGGAACGGGGAGAAATGAAACGAGTAGATTATACTGTTGGAGATCGTCCTCTGACGTGCTCACCAACACAGACACACACGAAGAAAATACACGCCCAAATAAAAAAAAGAGAACAAACAAGAGGCAAGAGGTTCTTTCCCTCTTGGTTAGTCTCACCTGTTCCGTCTCCGCGATCCGCGTGACCTCCTCCTCCTCAGGTCCAGGCAGAAGCGGTAGGCGTGGATCACATTCCAAATGGCGAAGACGCCACCCACCGCCACCATGACGTTGATGACGATGGGCGGCAAAAGAATCTTGCGGACATCCCCAAGCATGACATCCAGGCAGTAATTCGGTAGGTAATTCGGTGGTATCACGACTTGGTTGCAGCATATCTGCCCAAGACTTGGCAGTGGGATGATACAGGTGGTGTTGCAGAGGCCCACGCACCGCGTCGCATTCTCGTAGGCAGCGCCGTCGATTGGTTCATTTGTCGTTTTCAGGAACGAGACCAACTCATCGCCGTTGACCTTCCGGACAAAAAGGATCAGACATATCAGCGACCAGACAGTCAGTGCGAGGCCGCCGACTATCGTGAGAAAAACCCGCGGTATAAAGTCCATCTTGGGGTGCATGGTGGCAGCAACGAAGATACACCCAATGCCGCCAAGAACACGAAGGACGGCTGATACAATAACAAAGGCCAGAAACCCCTTCACGTAGTAGTAGACGACGTGCCGGTCCACCTTGAGGAAAAACGCAAGAAAGAGAACCAGCTCAAGTAACATCATGACAAGGAAATATACACCGGCAAAGAATAAACGCTGAGGAATGCGTGTTTCGTACAGATCTTGAGCGCGGGCAAACAGACCGGTTGTGGGCCAATATTGCCGTCGAAGTTGCGAGGCCCGCCGACGAGCCTCCGCCTGCTCGGCGCTGCGGCGCTTGAAGCCGCGGCTTACTCGAATCAAATGCGCCAACTCCTCCCTGGTTGTGCTCTCAAGAAGGTCATTGTCGAGGTCGGGGCAGTTGCAGCGGCAGGTCACGAAGGAGCGCAGAGACACCTGTCGCAAATTGTTACCTTGTGAGGTGTGAACAATGTAGCGGCGACAGAACATGCGTAGACACTGCATGTCAAAGAAGCGTTTGTTCGGGTCCGAGAAGAGGGAGTAGAACGCGCTACGCGGGTCCTCACCAAACTCAACGTCGTGGATGCGGGAGCGGGAGAAGGTCATGTACGGGATTGGGCTCACGGAGTTGCTGAAGTCCTGCATGCGGTTGCGCGTCCGATGGTTTACCTCCCCCGCAGCTTCCTCTGACGTTCGCGTGTCGTCGCCTGTGGGGGGTGACACCTGGTTGGTGCGGACCATATCCTGGACGTCATCCTGCCCCTCCGTCGTCTCACGGGCTCCTGTGAAAATGTTGTCCTCCGCCTCCCTCCGTTTTTTGCGTCCCTTGCTCTTCTTTTCTTTCCCTTCACTGCCTGAATCTGACTTTTTCTTTTTCCGGGCAGCAAAGTCCTCCTCAGTGAACCGGGACACGTGAATCAGCGAGACGGTCTCCTTATTAATTGTGGCGACGAGTCCTTCGTAGTACATGGAACGCACCTCGCCCTCGATGCGCGTGTCGCCGCGGAACGCAATGCAGCGGCCAATGACCTTGAGCTCGGGCATCGACAATTCGGGCAAGTTCTCCATCGGCGAATACGAGGGAATAATAACCCTCGCCACGGCATCGGCGACCTCGTCCTCCGGACTCAGGCCGCCCTCATCGACCACCGGCTCATCACCCGCTGTCACGGCGTTCTCTTCGTTCATTCCGTCACGACGTGGGGCAGGCGTGTCAACAAAAGGCTCGCGATCTGGAGGCGAGTAGATGTTCTGCGACGATTGGACACCGTTCCCCTCACCGTCAGGGGCCCGGTTGGAAAACACGGTGTCTCCTTGATCACCAATGGGATGATGCGAAGTTTGCAGGGGGGTGAAAGTCTGCACACTTTCACCGTCGGGTCCGTGAGGGTGTTGGCTCGCTTCACGGTACGGTTGCATACGTCGTGGAAATGGAGATACGAAGAGAAGAAAAGTGTGCGCCTGTGAAGAAGTGAGGAGGGGGGGGGGGGGGAGAGGGAGGGAGGAGAAAGGAGTAGTAGTGGGTAGGTTGAAAATTATCACTGAGGCTAGAGGACGAATTTTACTATGTATATATATATATATATATATTATAAATATATGATGTGAACGTGTTTCAAAACAGTATATCACTCCAGCTGATGAAGGTGGGAAGTCGACACACAAAACAAAATTTTGAAGTAAAAAAAGAGAAGGTGCGGATCTTGAGAGCCGCGGCGGAATACACCAGCCTTGCGCGAAGGTGTGTTGAACCGTCTGAGAATCGGTTTTGGTGTGCTTCCTACATGTGTGTGTATGTGTGTGTGGAAAAATGGGGTTTATGTGAAACATGTGAAGATGAGGGGATAAAGAGGAGAGGTTGAAACAGAAGCTTGTAACTGAGAGCATCACATGAATGCATAGCGGACCGGTCGTCTGCAAGACAGCAGACGAGGAGCGTTCATGACACGTTTCGGACAGGCCGATGCAGTTATATGTTGACAGATGGTGGGCATGTGGTGCCAAAATTCAGAGGGCCGTAAAAATTCTCTCTCTCTCTCTATATATATATATTGATAGAGAGAGAATATGTTTTGTTTCGGTAGCTATACTTTTTGTTTGTCGTTAATGTACGTGTGTGCGAGTAACGCCACTCCACTCCAATGATCTTAAAAGAAAAGGTGTTGGCGTCCATGGAGGCGACGCACGACAAGCGAGGGTTACAACGCGCTGTAAAAGGAGAGGCAACAGTAGATCAGGCAGCGGTAATATGAAAATGACATGATGAGCTTGACAAGCAACAGAGAGAGAGAGTGAAAAGGAGAGATCAACGAGAGAAGAAAAAAGAATCAATTACAACACTGTTTCATTGACTCCATCCACACCCGCTGCTGCAGTCTCATCAACCATTTGTGTGCAAAAGGGCCGGTTTGTATAGCAGTGAAGAAAGAAGTGGGGTTGTTCGCGAGGGGAAATGATGATAGATAAAATAAAGCCCAGACGAGGCCAAAGCGTCCCTCCAGACATTCGATTCCTCCACAGTGAATAAAAGAGCATTGAAAAGGGCAGCAGCCTTTAGAAAAAAAAGATTCACTGGTGACGCACTAGCTCCTACCTTTCCAAGAAAGGTGCTCTGGAGGTACTGGGGAGCTGCAGTGGGGAATTATGTATCAGCAATGTAAGAACTGACACGAAAATCATTCGTCGTAACTGAAAGAGGAATTGGACGGGGGGGGGGGGGGGGCGAGGGGAACCAAAAGAAAAGTACAAAATCATCAACAGAAAGGGCCACGCTGAAACTTGCTGATCCGCGTTGCAGTGGTGCTGAACAGCAAAGAACAGGAGAGCAAAAGAAGCAAGCGAAACAAAACAACGCAAAGGGAAGATTTTAGCGAAAATAGGTAATGGTACTGGGCGAGTTGGAGGGAAGATCAGTAGGAGGTAGGTCGGAAGAGGTGTCCCACACCCGCGAATGACATGACGCTCTTGCGACATTATGCGACGATCATGATACTTGGGCCGCCTAGGTTGGTGGACGAACAATACGTGCGACCATCTGCAGTGCGACAAGGGGGGGGGGGAGGGGAGAGAGAAGAAAAAGGGAAGGAAATACAAGGAATACACTCCATCTTAGAGAAAGCCAGCATGTTTTTTTTTCAAATCAAGCCATGGAAGGCGCCAGCGGTGGTCGCAGGTTGTTAATGGCACTTCGCGCGCCCTTACTGTGTCAAGGGAAAAGAGCAACTGTTCAACAGGATTGCCACGCGATGGAGCCACCACAATAATAATATTCCTTACTTTCAAACCTCCACCACTGCAACTGCCCTCCCTCACCCCATTTCCACTCCACCCGTTTTTTTATTGGTGCTCACCAAATGACGCAACCAGGAAGCCCATCGCTGCCGCGCCATGGGAATTAAAGAGTTGAAGAGAAGAGGGGGGAGGTAAAAGGTAAAAAAAAGTAACCACAAAACTAGTAAAAAGAGAGAGTAAAAAACAAAAGGAGAGAACCACTGAAGCAAAAGCAAATGTCGCCCATGATCATGAATAGCACCAAGGAGATGCCCACACTGAGAAAGAAGATATTGTCGGTGGATGACGGTGTGATGCTGCGGAGACGAGCATACCGTATTATCGTGCACAATATAGCAATAATAATAAAAGGCAGCTGCGAAAGCACACTGGTCCTTGGGGATAGCTTCACCCCAAACGGCCGAGCCGTGCGTCCAGGATCAGAGGACCGCCACTTCCTACGTTTCCTCCCCACTCACCGCCTCACATGGCCATGATTTGTTTTTTTTTGTTCTCGCCCCGTGTCCTTCGTGCGGCTGGCTGCTGTGGCAGGGTGGTTGGGTTACATTCTCCGCGCCAGTAGTCTGCCGATATAAAACAGCTTGTAGTGCAGAAAATGGTCGAACCAGAGGAAGACAAACAGGACCAGCGTGAAGCACACAATTGGGATCAATCCCCGCTCGATGGTGCCCATCACTTGATTCCGGCACGACTGTATCATCGCCATTCCCGCCAAATAGTTAACGGTGATGCAACTGCAGATGGGTGGATTGTCGATTGGCTGGGCGGATATGGTACTGTCTCCAAAGTCGCACACAACTGGGTCGAACCCTAGGCAGTTGTACCTGTCGTAGTACTGGCATACCTGGGTGAGGGTGAGGCTGGCGAAGGACTCGCGAACGCGAGCTGACTGGAAAGCCCGCCCGAGGGCAATCATCGACATCAAATTCGTGCCAATCGCCGCGGTGACAAGGAAAACACGCGCCAGTGCGAGAGCGAGGTGGGTGGACATCGGTAGTCGCATACGCGTGGCGTGCATCAGAGATGAAATGCCTGCCGCCACCCCAAGGACGATCCCTGGAATGATTAGGGGCACATACTTGTTCACGTACGCCCGGGTGAACGTGGTCCCGTCTTTCACAAAGAACACCGACGCGTAGACGCCAATCACCAGCGCCATGATAACCTCCAACAACCCCGCAAAGAAGGTCTGCCGAGGGATGTGGGTGAGATAAAGTGCGCCAGTGTTCTGGAACAACCCACGCGGCGCCCGGTAGGTGCGCAGGACGTTACGCCGTGTCACATCCGTACGCTTCTTTGCGCGGCGCGCGTCGCGGTCGACCTTCACCAGATGCGCAATCTCCTCGTACGTCGTGCGCGCCAGCAGGTCATTGTCGAGGTCGGGGCAGTTGCAGCGGCACGTCACGAAGGCGCGCAGCGGCACCTGCCGGGGGTTGTTCCCCTGCGTGGTGTGAACAATATACCGGCGACAGAACATGCGCAGGCACTGCATGTCAAAGAAACGTTTGCTTGGGTCGCGAAAGAGGGAGTAGAAGGAGCTACGGGGGTCCGTCGCAAACTCCACCTCGTGGATGCGGGAGCGGGAGAAGGTCATGTACGGGATGGGGCCCATGGAGCCGGTAAAATCGCGCATGCGGTTACGCACTCGCTGGTTCGTGTCATTATGGTCGTTGCCGCTAATCGCGTTTGGTAGGGCTAGTACCGGGTTCCCGTGCGGGCTCTCCCGGCCCATGTCAAGCCCATCCGCTGCATCGATCTCGTCCTCCGGCTGCTCGCCCTCCGCCTCTTCTCTATGAGTGGGGGACACCGTTGTGTCCACACCGCCCGTGGGCGGCTCGGCGGATTTGGCGCCTTTCCTAGCGCTGTCGAACTGCGAGGCGCCCTTCTCCCCCCGGTCCTCGCGGTCCTTCTGCTCCTTGACCTCCAGCTTGTGGATTTGAAAGTCCTCCTCCGTGAAGCGGTGGACGTGGATTAGCATAACGGTGTCCTTGTTGATGGTGCCGACGAGGCCCTCGTAGTGCATGAGCACCGTCTCCTCCCCAACCTTCGTCTCGCCCTTGAACGTCACGGCACGACCAATGATCTTGAGCTCCGGGGGCGTGATTTCGGGTAGGTTCTCCATCGGCTTGTGCGTGTGGATGACGACCTTACTGAGGATATCCTCGATATTCGGCTCGCGTTGCTCTGGAACATCCGTTACAGGGGGCGGTGGTGCCGTCGACACAGGAGCCGCCGCGCTTTCCGTCGTGGAGGCCCCACCAGGGTGTTGTTGCGGCGGGTGGTGCTCACGGAAATTAGGATCATCAGGACTGGCAAAGCCCACGTAAAAGCCAGGCGTGAAGCCCGTTGCTGCCGGACTGGGTCCCTGATCAAGGCCCTCGCGCTCCTCTCTCGGCTGCTGCTCTGGCGGGGCCGGCGCCTCGAAGCGGGCTGGGTTCATGTTTCCAACGGATGTAAATTTGCCGTTGTTTAAGCGTTTTGTTCGTCTTCTGGGGGAAGTGTTACCACAGCGCAGCGATAAAAGCAGAGGAGAGCAGACTGAAGAGAGTAGATAATAAGTAGGAGGAAAGGCAAAGAAAAAAGAAACCACTGCTGGTGAATAGGCGTGTATGATACTGTCTACCAAAGCTTCAATATTGGAAGAGCAGGTACCGCGAAATATATATATATATATACACCACTAACAACTGCTAAGAAACACTTGCTAATAGCCATAATAGAGAGGGAACGGGTGAGGTGGGGGAGGAGATAGATATTCAATAACAATGCAGTATTGTATAGACGCGGCATAGTGCCCTTGATGGGTGTGTGGATAGGGTTGACCCACTGTGACACATAAGGTATAGCACATTATTTATGCCAACCCCCTGTTGCTCTGTTTCTGTCTCACGTAGAACCATTAACGGTGAGAAAGAAGACTGAAGGGGATGGGAAAGCACAGCTTTCCTCCGCGAGGTGTGTGTGCGTTTCCCAGTGGCCTGAAGAGCTCCCCACCTGGAAAGAGAGGCTTCTTCTCGCAAACCACGCATGGAAAAGTGTGTGCACATACCCCTCAGTGAAACACTAGCTACGAGATGCGTTACAAGGTGCTATCCTCACTTTTTTGTTTTTATTCGCTTCTTCGTCTGGTAGCATAAGATGTGATTGATGGATGTCAGTTCCGTTGACGTTGGAACATTTCTCTTTGTTTTCGTTCGGTGCATCGAGAGCAAATATGTAGAGGTGTAGTGAGTGTAGATATATGAGAAAAAATCCATGTGCACACACACAGAGACACATGGAAACAGCGGCGGGGGCCTGGCAAAATTCAGGGCAAAGGGTACACTCAGCCACGGCAATCAGTATTTTCAAGTGTGAAAGAGGGAAAATGACAAAACAGCGCACGCAGTACAATTGTATGCATATACGTGAAAAGGAAAAGAAACGAGAAAAGAAAGCACTGCGATTAATATATATATATATATATATATAATATAGGATGTATATATATATGGTTGGATGCGTTCACCTACACATTCAATGTATATAAAGGACAACAACACGTACGACAACAAAGGGTAGGGATGGGGAGGGAGGCTGGTGGTATTGACACCCCTCCTTTTCCCCCAACTTCCTCCTCGTGTCCACGCCGTGCACGGTGTGGTGGTGGGGGCTGCTCCCACTCCTGGCATACACCGCCTCTACCTCGCCTCGCTTAGTCGTCACCAAGGAGCAGCTCTTGCGTCTTCTCGAACACCATGAACGCGCAGGTGCTCGCCGGGACAGCCTTGAGGTAGTTGGCCATAAGGCCGCTAAAGAGCGCCTGGACACCCTTGTGCCGGACAGTCTTCACCATGCAGTCAATCATGCCCGTGTAGGCACGCTCGCGGCCATTCGAGCCCTGCGTCTGCAGCCGTGTGCGTACAACGTTAAACGGGTACGACACCGTTTGCGAGATGATAGAGGCCACCATCGCAGTCGCACCCACCTCGCCGGTGGAGAGCATCGCATCGTGACGGCTCAACTCCTGGAACTGCATGCGATAAATCATCACCGACTGCTGAATCGAGCTATAGATGCCCATCTCGAGGCCACGGTACACGACGATGCCGACCATGTTCGGCGCGAAGCCGCGGTAGAATTCGCTGATGCCGCCCGACCGGTACGCACTCCGCACCACCTCCCGCACGCCGCCCTGGAACTCGCTGCTTTTCGACACCACCACACGCGTCTTCACCACCTCCATCGGGTACACAATCGCCTGCGCGCAGAGCCCGGCGCTGGCGCCAATGACGCAGTTCACCACGAGCCGCGGCACGTGGGAGAGCATCCCCAGCTGGTTGAACGGCGGCGTGTAGATGCTAGCCTCCAGCTCAATCTCCCGCTTCCGCTCAGCCGACACGCGCAGCTTCGCCTTTTCCTTCTTTCGCCTCTCCGCGGCGGTGTCGGGGCTGGCCGGGTCCTCCGCGAGCATCAGCACGTCCTCGTCGTAGAGGTCCTCGGGCGTGCCCGTCATCGCCACCCGCTCCTCGCGCTCCCTGTTGCGGATCAGCCGCGACCGCTCCTCCTTCTCCTCGCGTCGTTGCTTTGCCTTCTTCAACCGCAGCTTCTCCCGCTCGAGGCAGTCCTCGTAGAGGGAGGTGTAGTAGCGGCGGAACGAGAAGACGAGCGCGAACTCGGGGCCGGCCTTGAGGCAGTTGATTAGATTTCCGCGCCAGAAGCCGCGGTACCCGCCATCGTCCCGGATCATACGCGCCACATCAATCAGCCGCGCGTTCTTCCGCGACGACAGCGTCGTGCCCTTCGGCGCGTGCACCAAGTACCCCTCCTGCACGATAATTTTTACGCGGTCAAGGGGGGCGGTGAGGGTGCGACTGGCAGCCCCCGCGACGCCACCCGCGATAAAGGTAGCGAAGGTGCTATACCAATCGCGCCTTACCTGCATGTTAGCCTCCTTTCCCTCGCCAGCCGCAGCAGCGGGCTCGGGGCTAGATGCGGCGACACCAGCGGCATTCTTAGGGACGTGATTATCAGCAGCAGAGACTCTGGGCGCCGCAGCAGCAGGAACAGACAGTTCTTCTCTTGTGGCCATGTGCTGGTGCTATGAGCTCGCGGAATATTATTACGTTTTTTTTTTTTTTTGGGGGGG
>AUXJ01004072.1:0-10727 GCA_000482205.1 Herpetomonas muscarum
AAAAGAAAAGAAGAGAGACAGAGAGAGAGACAGAAACAAAGAGGGAGAGGGGGGAACGCGTATTAATACAAGCACTGTGGGGAAACTATGTATATATATATATGTATATGTGTATGTGTGACTGGTTGCTGTTCGCGCGCCTTTCCTCCACCAGCGACGACTCTAATAATTTGTTAATGCCAAATTTGTGTGAGAGTGTGTGTGTGTGATAGCCACTCCTGTCAATGTATGTATTTGTGTGTGTATATCCGTGAGTGTGTTTATGTGGTGGTCCGTCTCTTGCGATTCGCCACAGGGGAAGGGCAGCCAAAGGTCCTATTCATATACACACAAACACACGCTGTGTTTGCGTTTGCTGATGGGTAGACTATCCGCACGGCAGGAGAGAGAGAGAGAGAGACGGGAGAGAGGAGGGGGAGAGATAGTTTTCAAAATGGTGCATGTCAAGGTGAAAAGGGAATGGGATGCATTTGACTGTTGTCGAGGGCGTGTGGCGTGTTGATGTCGAGTAACGAATGAGTGCCGCATACACAGAGCACGACGGCGCAGGTGCTGTGACTCCTCCTTTTTTTTGCACTTTTCACGACTTTCCTCTCGTTTTGTCCGTCTTCCTTACCACAAAAATATATATTATATATATGAAAAATAAAGAGAGGAGAGGGAGGGGGGCATCGCTGCGCCACGTGTGCTATTCTTTGCGCGTTCTCTTTTGAGAAGTACTTAGTTTTTGTTTGTATGTGTGTATGTGTGCGGGGTTGAGTGGCCACGCCACACAATGAAAGTCAGAGCAGCAACGGCTGACAGATCAGAAAAAAAGAAAAAGAAGAGAAAGGTGGTCGGGCTGCGTCGCAAGACATAAAATACAGCTTCGAGGGCGAACAGCAGGTGTGCACACGGTGTGGGGGAGGGGGAAGAGGGAAGGCGAGCCGGATGCACCGTCACCATCAACGAATCTCCGCCCCCTCCCCTCCCCCTCTTTGTCTTCTTTGTTCCTTTTCTGCTGCCCTTGGAACTGCTAGCTGGCCTCCCGTCTCTTCACTGGGTACCCTGCCTTGGCCAACTTCTCGAGCACCGCTGCCTCGCCGCTGCCAACATGCTCCGCCGTCGCCGTCGCCGTATGGTTGTCCAGCGAGGCCGAGGGCATGCGGAACTGCACGCGACGCCCACCCCCTTCCGCAGCACCGGTGGATGGGTACGGGTAGGAGGAGTCGGCGAAGCGCTCAGACCGAGGAAATGTGGGTCGATCAGCGCTCTCGCTCCAAACACGCTGCTGTGCGTAGCTTCCTGGACCTGGCACGCCGTTCATGCTGGAGAGCGGTGGCCGCTCCCCAATCCCAAAGGACGTTCCCTTGTTGGCGTCGATGCTGCTCTCAGCCCCGGTGCCGCGATAATAGCTCCCCGGGCCTGGCACGCCGTTCATGTTGGAGAGCGGTGGCCGCTCCCCAATCCCAAAGGACGTTCCCTTGTTGGCGTCGATGCTGCTCTCAGCCCCGGTGCCGCGATAATAGCTGCCCGGGCCTGGCACGCCGTTCATGCTGGAGAGCGGTGGCCGCTCCCCAATCCCAAAGGACGTTGCCCTGCTGTATTTCTCGTGCGCCATGTCAAAGCGCTGGTATTCTCCGGGCCCGGGCGTGAGCGCTGCTGCCGCCGCGTCGTACGCGGGGAAGCGCTCCCCGAAGCCAAAGGCCGGCCCCCGGGGGGAGAAGGCCCCGCCCCCCCCGTCCATATGGGGTGAGTAGTATGCTCCCGGCCCGGGGCCGCCACCGACCGCGCCGTTGCTGTCGCCGTCGCCGGGGAAGCGACTGCCAAAGCCGAACGACGCCACACGCCCCTCGCGCCCCCATCCGTCCGCGGCGGCATAGGTGCCAGGCCCGGGCACGTCGCGATCGCGGCCGGCGGTGGTGTAGCTGCCGCTGCCGCCGCCGGTGCCGAAGCGGCCCTTGTGCGCCTCGAGGATGTCGCACGCGCCCGGTAGGGAATACGCGCCGGGGCCCGGCGAGTCGACCGCGACGTGGAGGGTGCGGGGGGCCGCTGGGAACGTTACGGCCGGGGCGGCGCGGCCGATGCCGCCGGGGAGGTCGTACGCGCCGGGGCCGCCGCCCTCCTCCTGAGCGGCGTGCAGCTGCCGCTCGGCGGTGCCAAAGGAATAGCTCGGCCCCGCCGTCCCCACCGCGACGTCGTAGGACAGCAGACCGCCGCCCCCCTCCCCCGCCGGGGGCGGCGGCATGCGCGGCGCCGTGCCGAACCGCGGCGCGGCGCTGGTGGGGGAGGGGTCGGGCAGCGCGTACGCCGCGGGCCCCGGCGCGTCGACGGCGCCGCCCCCACTGCCGCTGCCGCTGCGGCCGGTGATGCTGTACGCGGGACCCGTGCCATGAACGTAGCGGAGGGCGCGCCCGCTGTCGTACGTGCCGGGGCCAGGGACTTGCGCGCCCTCGGGCCACTCCCCTGCCCCCGGGGAGGCGTCGCCGCTGGCGGGCCGGCCGGTGATGCTGAACGCCGGCCCAGCGCGGGCGGTGAGGGCTGTGGAGGGGTCGTACGCGCCGGGCCCAGGCGTCGCGCTCCGCCCATCGACGACGGCGGGGTCCGGCTGCCAGCGGCCGGCGAAGCTGGCGGCGCGGCCCGACTCCCCCGTGCCGAGGCCCTTGATGTCATAGCTGCCGGGGCCGGGCGTCGCGTCGCCGGCGGGCGCGCTCCGCGGGGCGGTGCCGAAAACCGGCGCGGCCGCCATCGCAGCCCGCAGCCCCAGCGGCACGTCGTAAGCGCCGGGCCCAACGCCGCTGCCCCCCACTGCCGTCTCGTCGCGGAAGCGCTCGGCGGTGGGGAAGCTGGGGCCACCGCGCTGCAGCGCCGCCGCCGATGCTGATAGGTCGTACGCGCCGGGGCCAACATCGCCGTCGGCCGCTGCCGCGGCGGCCTCGGGGAAGCGCGCCGCTGTGAACCGCAGCGCGACGTCCCCGCCGCCGCCGCCGCCCGCCAGCGCGCCGGCAGGGAGGGTGTAATGCCCCGGCCCCGGCTCCTCCGCCGCGTGCGGCCGCTCCAGCGGCGGCCGCGGCGCTGTACCAAAGGAAACGCTGCGCGACGTGTCGTCGGGGAGGGGGCGGTCGTAGTGGCCGGGGCCGGGCGTCGCCGCCGCCGCTGCCGCCCACGCGCCCTCGCCGGCGTCCCCCCCCGTCGCCGCGGAGGCGGTGGTGGTGGGGAAGCGGGCGGCGCGCGGGACGCTGACGGCCGGCGCGCTGCCGTCGTGGCCAATGGTGCCGTACCCGCCGCTCGCGTACGTCGCCGGCCCCGGCACCTCCGCGGCGGCGACACCATCGCGGCCCTTCCCCGCCATCGTGAAGACTGGGCCGTCCACGGGGAGGGCAACGTCGTAGCTGCCAGGCCCCGGGCCCGTCTCCTCTGCCGCCGCCGCCACGCCGCGCCCTGTTGGGCTGGTGCCGAAGCCAGCTGCCCGACCCGACTGCAAGTGCTGCTGCTGCGCTGTGGTGGGTTGGTAGTGCGCAGGGCCGGGGCTGGCGTCGACGGCGCTGTCACCACCGCGGCCGGTGGGGCCCGTCCCGAAGCCGAAGGACGGCGCGGTGGGGTATAGCAGCCGCATCGCGCCGTCGCCATCCACGACGTAGAAGCCAGGCCCCGGGCCGCCCTCACCGACGACGCCGCCGGCGGCGACCGCCCCGTTGGGGAGCAGCGCAGAGGATGGCAGCGGCGCCCTCGCGAAGCTGTAGGCGGGGCCGTTCATTTTTCCCGCTGCCGCTGCCGCGAGGTCGTACGAGCCGGGGCCCGGCACACCGGCACCACCGCTATCACCCCCACCATCGTCAAACCCCTGCGCGTCCCCGTTGCGAGGGAATCGCGGCGCGATTGGGAAAGACACCGCGGGGGCCGCCGTGTGGAGGCCCTGCGGTGGCACGTCGTAGCTGCCGGGCCCCGGGCCGGCGCACGCCGCCTCCGTCTCCGGCGCGGCGGTGCCGCCCATCGCCGCCGCCGGCGCCCGCGCCTCCACAGCGCCGTAGTTCGGGTGGTAGTGGCCGGGGCCCGGCTGCTGCTGCTGAGGGGCATCGACGCCGCCGACCCCCCCCTCCCCCCCGACGCTGTCGCCGCGCGGCCACCGCGGCGCCTGCGCAAACTGCACGGCGCGGTACGGTGGCCGCCCGGCGACGGGGCTGCCCTCCAGGCCGTCGATGGGGAGGTACGCGCCGGGGCCGGGCGTCTCCCCCGACACCCCCCCCGACGCCGCCGAGGCCGTCGTCGGCGCCGCCCGCGTCGCCGTGCGGCTGCCGCGGTGCCGTCCCGAAGGAATACGCGCGGGGCGGTGGACGGGCAGCGGCTGCGGCCCCTCCGCTGCCGCCGCTCACGTCGTAGCTGCCGGGGCCGGGGACCCCCAGCGCGCCGGCGTCGCCCGCAGCCGCAGCGTGGCCCGGCCCTGTGCCGAAGACAACGCCGCCCCCGCCTCTGGAGCGGAGGGGCGGGAAGTCGGAGAGGGGGAGGTACGCGCCGGGGCCGGGGACGTCGTCGTCGCTGCCGCCGCCGACGACAGCGCCGTCCGTCGCCGGAAGCGCCGGCCGCGCGGGGGCGGTGCCGAAGGACGGGGCGCTGGCGGCGCTCCGCCACAGCAGCTGCCCGTCGCGGGTGACGTACACCTCATACGCGCCGGGGCCGGGGCCCTCCCCCGCCTCTGCCACCGCCGCAGCCCCGCGGTGCGTCGGGGCGGAGCCGAAGACAACCGCCCGCGACTGGCCGTCGCCGACGCGGGCGCCGGGCGCGTGGGCCTCGTACGCGCCGGGGCCGACGCCCTCCCCCCGCGGCTCCTCCACGCGCCGCGGTGAGCTGCCAAAGACTGCGCTGGGGGCCTGTCGCTCGCCGGCGTGGTGGGCCTCGTACGCGCCGGGGCCGACGCCCTCCCCCCGCGGCTCCTCCACGCGCTGCGGGGCAGAGCCAAAGACGACGCCGCGCGTGCCGGGGAAGACTGCGCTGTGCTGCGGCAGATATGAGCCCGGCCCGGGGACGTCCCGGTCGGGCCCCGCGTAGGGGTAGCCGCCCGCCGCTGCCGCCGACAGCAGCCGCGGCGCCGTCCCGCCCCCGAGCGCGCCCTCACCGATGCGCCCCGTGCCGTCATAGTATGTATAAAACGCCTCCGTGTCGTACGCGGCGGGGCCCGGCGACGCTGGCGATTCCTCCTCCTCCCCCGCGGCGGCGAAGAAGCGCGGCGCCTGGCCTATAAGGCCGCCGCGGAGGGTGGGCCGCATGACGCCCGTCTCGTAGCTGCCGGGGCCAATGTTGCTGAGGTCCTCGCGATTCCGACGGACGTGCTCCTCCTCCAGCGTCCGCGGTGCGGAGCCGAAGACGGGGCCGGCAACGTGTGGCCGCCCCGCCTGCGCGTGTTGCCCGTCGTCCTCCCCGCCGCCGTACGTGCCGGGGCCGGGGAAGGTGGCGCTGTCGCGGTCGTGGTGGGGGTCGTGGAAGCGGAGGCTCGACGTTGCGAGGACCGCGTGCGGGGCGCGGCGGTGGCGCGACGTCGCATCCATTGCCTCCGCGGCGTTATACAGACCCGGGCCAGGCACGTCCGGGTCCGCGAGCGCGCCGCCGCCCAGCCCGTACAGAATCCTTCCCGATTGTGCTGCTGCTGCTGCGGGGCCACCCGGGCGGCCAATAGAGACGGACGGGCCGGTCGAGAGGGCGGGCAGGTCGTAGCTGCCGGGGCCAACCATCGCCCCCGCGACGGCGGCGTCCTCGGCCTGGCCAAAGTTGGGGCTGAAGATGCCGACGTGCCGCTTCGCTGTCCCCAAGATGGCGCCGCGGCTGTGCGCCGCGGCGACACCCAGCAGATCCTGAAGGTCGTAATCGGCGGGACCGGGCGCGGCCGCGACGGCGCTCCCCGCGTCGGCGAAGCGGGGGGCCGTCGTGTGGATAAGCGCGTGCGGCGCCTGCGGCTCCACCGCCGCGTGCCCCACCGCATACGCCGCCGGCCCCGGCGACGACGGCGAGCCGCCCACCCCACCCGCAGCCGTCCGCGCCGCTTCGTCGAAGACTGTCACACGCGGCGCGCGGGAGGACCAGCCGGGGCCCACCGCGGACATTGTCGATGGCGCCGCTGCCAGCGCACCGTCGCCTTCCCCTCCCGCGGCGTCGGGCGCAGCTGCGGCGGGTGGGGGCAGGCGCGGCGCGGTGCCAAAATAATACCCCGTGGCCGGCGCGTGCTGCGTGCTGTAGATGGGGAGGTACGTACCCGGGCCGGGCGTCGACGCCGCATCAGCAGCGGCGGGGGAGGAAGAGGCGATGGATTGCTGCTGCTGCTGTTGCTGCGCTGAGCGGCCGAATCCCCACTGCGGGCTGCGGGCGTGGAGGAGGGCGAGGGCGGCGGCGCGGTCAGCGTCGTAGTGCGCCGGCCCCGGCCTCTCCCCGTCCGGGCCAAGGAGGTCGAGGAGGTCCTGGGCGGTGCGTCGTGCCTGGGAGCCGAAGAGCGTCGCGGCGGTGCCCTTCTCCACGTACTGGAGCGCCCGCGCGGTGTCGTAGCTCCCCGGGCCCGGCGAGGCCGCTGCCCCCCCCTCCCCGTCGGCGTCCCCGGCAGCACCGCCGCGAGGAATCACGGCAGCCGGTGAGCTGCCGGTCGCGCCGATTTCGTGGCCGGTGCGGGCGGAATAGGCCGCGGGCCCCGGGGAAGTGTCCAGCAGCCGCTGCTGCCGCGTTGGCCGCGCCCCGCCGTCGGGCCCATCCCCAGCTCCGCTGCCCCCACCACCACCCGTCGCCGCTGCGGCGGTGGGAAGAAGGAGGTTGGCCGGCAGCAGTGGGGCAAAGGCGGCGCCGGAGGACTTGGCGAAGCTGAAGGCCGGGGGGCTGACGTTGCGCGCCGACTTCGCATCGGCCGCCTCCGGCCGGTACTCCCCGGGGCCCGGCGTCGTCGCGAGGAGCTTCGCCCCGGCCGGCTCCGGCGCTGCCAGCAGCTCCCGCTTGCGGTACGGCGACAGCACGCCGTAGGTCAAGTGGCGGGCGCTGGAGGAGTAGAAAGGGGCCGGCGCCTGCGGGGGCGGCACGTACACAGCCCCTGGCGTCGTCGCCGTGGTGTTGTTGTCGGCCCCGTCCGCGGTGCCGGGCGAGGCCTTGCGGGGGAGCACCGGCGCCACCGGCGGCACGAGGTTGTAGGCCCCGGGCCCAGGCAGCGACGCCTTGGCGTCTTCGCGGTCGATTGGCCGCGTGGCGCGGCCGATGCTCGTGTGCCGCGGCTGCCGACTGGCTGAGGTGGAGGAGAAGGCCGCGGCGACGTTGTAGGAGCCGGGCCCAGGCGGGAGCAAATAGGTTGTGGCGGGAACTGGCGCCGTGCCAGCCTCGCCACCCTCCCCATCATTCGTGCGCTCCTCCTCCTCCTTCTCCCCCCCGGCCGTTGGGCTCTTGTCGTCGCCGGCGCTGCCCTTCTGCCGCTTCTTCCTGCGGAGCTCCTTGAGCGCTTGCGTCGCCGCAGCAATCGCAGCCTCCTCGCGCTCCCCGAGAACGTCGAAGGCGGTGCGCCGCTTTGCCTTTCCAATCACACCGCCGCGGGCACGCGCCGTCGGCATTGCGGCCATCTGCTGCTGAGGGGACTGCAGGACGGCAGCGTCGGAGGCGCCTGCGCCTGCGCCACCGCCGCTGAGCTGCCGCTGCCGGGCGAGCAGCTCCCGCCGCATCTCCGCAGAGCAGCATCCACAGCAGCCACCGTCGCACTCGTCGCGATCGTGCCAGCGCTGCTCCGCCTCGGCGTGGCAGCGCTGGCACGGCGGCGTGCTGGCAGCGTCCTCGGTACCACTGCCCGTCTTGCGTGCGTCCCAATGTGCACCGCCGTCGCCGTCGTCGTCATCGTCATCGTCGCCGTCATCGTTGTTCTTGTTCTCCTTCTCCGCGATGGCCGCGTCGTATTCCTCCTGGCGCCCGTGGCAGGGGCAGTTTGGGGCATGGGAGGAGGGGTTGATGGGCATGGCGAGGTCGAGAAAGAGGCTCCAGTAGCAGGTGCAGGACGCCTTGTAGGATTGCCGCAGCGTCTCCTCCAGCGACGGCGGCGGCGGTTTGCGACGCTGCGCCACCTTTTCCTTTTTCCCTCCCTCCCCCTCCTCTTCCTTCCTCTTTTCACTGGTGCCTACTTTACTCTTGTGGCTATGCTGCTGCTGCCCTTCTTTGCTGTCCTTCTGCTTGGGACTGTGCTGCTGATCTGTTGGTTTCCTCGGCGCCGCGTCTCGAGCTGAGAGCGAGCGATGCCGCTGACAGGCACCTGTGCAGGACGGGGTGGCGGGGGAGGTGGCCTGCATCGAGCCGGAGCCACAGCGGCACTTCACAGGGCGGCAGCTGTGACCTCTCGTGGCGTCGCGTGCGTTCCGCTTTGACGGCGATGCGGTCGGCACCGACGACCAGTCGCCGTCGTCGTCACGGGTCGCAGCATCATCGCGGCTGCCGCTGGTGGATGCTGCGACGCTGTCTCGGAGGAGGGGGGCGGCGGCTACTTCTGATGCCCTCCGTGCGTGTGCCTCCCTCTTCCTTTCGTCCTCCTCTTCCGCGTCCCTTCTCAAGTACCGCGTCTTGTCGTACACCGCGTAGGACGACGTGGAGGAGGCCGATGAGACAGGCAGTGCCGCGGAGGAGGAGGAGGCCTGCGACGGGTGCCGTCCGCTCCACCTCTGCTGTGCCTCCTCCCGCCTAGGGCTCCGCGTCGAGTTGGAGTGCCACGGGGCGTTACGGGACGGCGCACAGAGGGCCGCATGCGTCGCGGAGGTTGTTGCTGTTGCTGTTTTTGTTGTTGGTGGTGGTGGTGGCGACGACGTCGACTGCTGCAGACAGGCCTTCATCGCCGAACTGTCGTTGGCGCGGAAGGCGTTGCCGCTGCCGCTGCTGCCTTTGACGTTGCCCATGCGGCTATGTGCAATGTCTTTGCTGCTGCTGTTGCTGTTGTCGTTACCCTGCCGTGACGGGGGGTCCGCCTTACCGACCGTCGGCGACGATGCGAGTCTCCGTGGCGGTGGCGGTGAAGACGACGCCGCATGCGCCGATTTCCGCGACGGCTGCCCGCGGGGGACCCTAAACACGGCCTCGCCGTCCAAGAACTTACGGTATGCATCCACGCCAGCGTCAGCGTCGCAGCTCCGGTGGCCTTTCCCAATCCTGGTGGCCGGGGAGGGGGAGGAGTAACGGGGCTCTCTGCGGTCAGTTGCGCCACCACAGCCGCGCGCGCGCGGGGTGCGCCCCCTGCCGTCGGAAAAGTTGGCGCTGTCGAAACGTGCAAAGTAATCGTCCATGTGAATGCGGACGGGGCGTATGTCCATCGCGGACACTTTGGCGGCGCCGTCGTCGATGACGCAGCAGCGGGGAATGCCCTCCCCTCGGGAGCGGCGAGACGCCATTAATCTCGTCGTCGTCGACTGTTGCCCTTGTTTTTTTTTTCTGTGATATTCGTGCTGGACAGCTTGCGTGTGTGTGTTTGGAGGGGGGGGGGTGGAGAGCAAGACAAAGAAAGTCAGTTAGGTTATCTATGTGTAGGATACGTGAGTGTGTGTGTGTGTGTCTGTCTTTTGTGCGGAGCACACGAGACGCACACACGCACAGGAGGAAAAAGAAGAAAAAAAAAGAACGAAAGGCGGAGTAGGTGGTGATGAATAAAATACAAGAAAAAAAAGAAAACAGAGTGAACGGTGAAAGGGGTGAAAGGGAAGGAAGAAAAAAAAGTGAAAAATACAACGTACAATATACAAAAAACAAAACAAAAAAGAACAAACACTAAATGCGATAAATAACTGAAACCGCTGCCAGACACAGTATCGGTTTGTGTATCTTTTTATTATCTATCAATGTGTGCGCGCTCGTGTGTGAATGTCGGGGGGGGGGGGGGGGGGGGATACGATTGTTGTGCTTATACTTCTTCTCAACAAGAAGAAAGAGGAGAATAAAACAACAACAACGGCGTACTACCCGTCTATGGGTTGTGTGTGTGTGTGTGTGTGAAGTTAAAGGGCTCTCTTTTTTTTTTCTGTGTGTGTGCGTGTGTGCGTGTTGAGCAAATAAATAATAAAACGGGAAAAATAAAACGCGGTAAGGTGTTTTTGCTACGCGGCTATGAATCAACTACCAACGGTCCAGTGAGAAATAGAGAGAAGAATAGATTGGCCCCGTCTCGACGCGTGCCCACCTTTTCTCTCTCTTCTGCCCCTCTCTCTTTCCTCTTCCTTTGCGTCTCCCACTTTGTCTTCGTCCTCGCAGCACGTGCAGCGACGCGAGTATGCAGCTAAAGGGGGGGGGGGGGGAGAGAGAGGAGAGAGAGAAAGAGAGAGTGAGTGAAAGAGGGGCGGTATCACGGTTATCGCCAAAACACTGCGATCTACGGATATAACGGAACAAGGAGGACAACAGGGGAAAGGGTGGTTTTTATTATTATTTCCCCCCCTTTTTTGTGTGTATATGGCGAGCCGCAGCAGATGACGAGGGGTCCGCGTGCGTGTGGGGATCGAAAGCACATCAAGAGAGACAGAGAGAGAGAAAGGGAGAAAAAGTGGAGGCAGGAAAAGGGTGCATCATTTCAGTCGTTGTTTTTTCATTTTTTCATTTCTGCTGATTAGCGTATCATTCATCAATCTCATGCGCGCGCTCAAGTCCACCTCTTCCAAGTCCGGAGAACAAAGAACAAGAAGGAGTGAATAGGAGGTACTAGACCTCTCCAGTGTGTGTGTGTGTGTGTGTGCTATATTCGTACCTTCAACGGGCCGTTTGATTACTTTTTT
>AUXJ01004078.1:0-24829 GCA_000482205.1 Herpetomonas muscarum
TTCTAGCGTCACGAACTTTCAGAACATTTCACAGATCCTTGTTTTCCATATTCAACTATTATCGATACTTGCAATACGTAGTACCTATTTTTCCGAACAAAACCCATAAACTGAACTGCTCTTATATATATATATATACGCAAAAGAAAAAACCAACCTTCACGACCATCCAAAACAGCTTTACACTACCATGTTCCGTGCGTCTTCTGTCCAGTACTTCCAGAAGCTGGCCGTGTGGGGCGGCGGCACGATGGGCGGCGGCATTGCCCAGGTGACCGCTCAGGCTGGCCTGCCCGTCACGATCGTTGAGGTGTCCCAGGAGCGCGTTGATTTTTCCCGCAAGGCGATTGAGAACTCCCTGGCCCGTGTCGCCAAGCGCAAGTGCGATGGTGACGAGGGCAAGATGAAGGACTTCGTCGCGAACGTTGTCAAGAACATTACCTGGACCACGGACGAGGCGGCCGCCGCGGGTGCTGCTGATATCCTCGTGGAGGCTGTCATCGAGAACATCGACGTCAAGAAGGAGCTCTTCGCCCGCCTGGACAAGCTCGCACCCAAGGAGACGGTGTTCTGCTCCAACACCTCCTCCCTCAGCATCACTGAGATGGCTAACGCTACCTCCCGTAAGGACAAGTTTGTCGGCATGCACTTCTTCTCCCCCGTCCCCATGATGAAGCTCGTTGAGGTTGTCAAGACGGACGTGGCCGACAAGAAGGTGGTCGATGACGTTGTTGCCTTCGCGAAGAAGCTGGGCAAGACGCCCGTCATCGCCACGGACACGGAGGGCTTCATCGTCAACCGCCTGCTCATCCCGTACCAGATGGAGGCGTGCCGCCTGGTGGAGCGCGGCGTGGCTACCTTCGAGGACGTGGACACTGCTATGAAGCTCGGCTGCGGCTACCCGATGGGTCCGTTCGAGCTGGCCGACAGTGTCGGCATCGATATTGTGAAGTTTGTCATGGACGGGTGGCACAAGGAGTTCCCCGAGAACCCGCTCTTCCAGCCGTCCAAGATTGTCAATGAGCGCATTGCTGCCGGCAAGCTTGGCAAGAAGACGGGCGAGGGCTTCTACAAGTACGACGACAAGGGCCGTCGTGTCGCTTAACCGGTGTCACTGTCGACTTCCTTTTGTTCCTTCTCCGATGATTTTTCCGCTCGTTTTACTATTTTCTATCTTATGATTATTATTATTTTTATCGGCTCACTACCTCCTGACGTACCAAGCCGTTTTGAATGTTTCCATGTCCTGAAAATGCCCCCACGAAGCCTCAACACCTTGTGCTATAGTGGCAGCTCCACCGTGTCATGTGCCGATTCTGTGCGCCGTGTAGCGACAACAAAGGGACGAGCCTAAAGGTCATGTAAAACTTAAATGAGTAGTAACTATCGCTGGTCGTGGCACTCCTCTCCTCTTCACACTGATTACCGCCTAGGTAGTTTCACCTCATCATATCATACCATCGGAAGCCGCTGTATTTACTGCTTTCTTTTTGTTACAAATCTTTATCGATCAGAACAGTCATCATTTAAAGGAATAACCGAAGCTCACGCGTCACATTACCAACCATGTTCCGTGCCGCCTCCGTGCTTCACTTCAACAAGGTCGCCGTCTGGGGCGCTGGTCTGATGGGCGGTGGCATCGCTCAGGTCTCCGCGCAGGCTGGCATCCCCGTCACCATCGTTGCTCGCTCCCAGCAGCGCCTCGACTCCTCCCGCAAGACCATTGAGGGCTCCCTTGCCCGTGTGGCGAAGAAGAAGTGCAACGGCGACGAGGCCAAGATGAAGGAGTTCGTCGCGAACGTGACGCAGCACATCACCTACACCACCGACGAGAAGGCCGCCGCCAGCGAGGCGGACATTATCATCGAGGCCATCGTGGAGAACATCGACGTCAAGAAGGAGCTCTTCGCCCGCCTGGACAAGCTCGCGCCCAAGGAGACGGTCTTCTGCTCCAACACCTCCTCCCTCAGCATCAAGGATATTGGCAGCGTCACCTCCCGCCCGGAGAGGGTCGTCGGCACCCACTTCTTCTCCCCCGTCCCCATGATGAAGCTCGTGGAGGTCGTGCGGACGGACGTGACTGACCCCAAGGTCCTTGAGGACGTCACGGCCTTCTCCAAGAAGATTGGCAAGGCCCCGGCGATCGCCACGGATACGGAGGGCTTCATTGTGAACCGCCTCTTCGTGCCCTACCTGATGGAGGCCTGCCGCCTCGTCGAGCGCGGCGTCGCCAGCTGCGATGATGTCGACACCGCTATGAAGCTCGGCTGCGGCTACCCGATGGGTCCGTTTGAGCTGTGCGACAACATTGGCATCGACGTCATCAAGTTCATCATCGACGGCTGGCACAAGGAGTTCCCCGACATGGAGCTCTTCAACCCTGTGAAGCTCATTGACGAGTGCGTTGCCGCCGGCCGGTACGGCAAGAAGACCGGTGAGGGCTTCTACAAGTACGACGACAAGGGCCGCCGCATCGCCTAAGAAGGGCGCATCCCCGACAGGGCAACTGCTCAGTGACATTGCAAACACTGCGGGTGCTGTCACGACAACTGGCGCCTGCGATATGGGAGCAAGGATCATGAGCGAACAATCATATGATTGTGTGTGAAGTGCAACTTCCTACTTGGGTGCACTTTACACGTTGCTGTTTTCAGTGTGTTTTTTTCTACGTTTCTCTTCACCTACCCAATCCGACAATGATTCAAGTTATTCTTCCATCTGTGTCTTACTCTAGCGTCATCCTCGTTCCAACTTTACGTACAATAACGTGTCTGTACGTACGTGATGATTTTTTTTCTCTCCCTCCCTGCTCTCTCCCTCTGTTCTTTCTCTTTTGTTCCTCTTTGGTACTTGTCTGTAAGCGTAAAAAAAATATGTGAGGATGTGAAGTCGAGGAACCACGTAGTATCACGCACATCGTGTGATGCTCGACCCACTGCAATTATGCGGCGGGTGTTTTGTGGTTTACTGGATACGTTTGTTTCTGTAGCTGTTCCTGAAGTATACAGCACAAAAACACAGCGGATCCTTCCACGTCTTGACATCCCCCTGTCGTGTTTGATTTTCTTGTTTGCACTTCATATATTTATATTTACATAAACACATATACATACATGTCTACTTTTGGACAAGTTCCTATACAAAACAGACAAGTACGTGGGAACATCACTCACCGTGATTGATGCACAATCTACTCTACCGAACTGTCAGTATGTGGGCCCTTTGATTACCGTGCGGCACCAGCGTGGGGTGAGCTGAAGCCAGCGCAGCGTGTTGTCTCTTCGCGTGTACGAACGTTAAGAAAAGAAAAGAGTTGTAGCCACTCTGGGGAGATATGACAGTGATGTGAAAAAAAACAGTTTCCCAAGTCAAACCCATCTGCTCCCTGTTGTTGTTACTGTTGTAGGCGTATCGGTGTACATTCGGGCGCAAGTATAGGTAACTAGGCACCCTTCTGACGAATGCCTTTTCAGCGCTCCCCTCTACACCCACTACTCAAATTATTTTAAAAAGTCACTGATCTTTACGGAGGGGAGGCAATACCTGAAAGGTGACATTGCAAGAGGAGGTGTGGTTGTGTGTTGTACTTAGTGCGCTTGAACCATGTCCACTCTTCGCAGTCTCGCTGTTTTCGGAGGGGGTGCCATGGGCAGTCACATTACGCTGGCTGCCGCACAGGCCGGTGTGCTTGTTTCCGTTGTTGACACCTCCCCCGAGAAGCTCTCCTCCTGCCGCAGGGGGATCGAACGTTGCCTAGCGAGGGCAGGCGCTGCGAAGGATGCTGGTGCAGTCAAGTCCTACGTCGATGTAACCACCTCTCGCATCACCTTTACCTCTGACGGGGCCATGGCAGCGGGGAGGGCGGACATGGTCGTGGAGGCAACGTGTGGGGGCCTGAAGGGGAAGCAGCAGCTGCTGGCGCAGTTGGACAGACTCGCCCCGAAGGAGGCCATCTTCTGTACCACAACCCGCTCACTGCACGTGACGGACCTCGCGCCGGCGGCCGTCACGCGGGCCGGCCGCGTGTTCGGTCTACACTTCCCCCTCTTTGCTGGGACAACTCCCTCTGCCGTTTCGGAGGAGCTGGTCGAAGTGGTTCAGACGAGTCGTGTGGACGCTGCGGCTCTGGAAGAGGTTTTGTGCTTCACCCGGCGGATTCGGGCGGTCCCTGTGATGTGCCGCCGCGACGGCCCCGGGTTTATTTTACATCGCCTGTTGGTGCCGTATCTGCTCGAGGCGAGTCGCCTGGTTGAGCGCGGCGTGGCGCCAGGTGAGGACGTGGATGTTGCTATGAAGCTCGGCTGCGGCTACCCGATTGGCCCATTCGAGTTGTGCGAGAAGATTGGGCACGACCGGCTCAGCGCTGTGGTCAAAGAGCTTCACGATGCGGATCCCCAAAACCCTATATTCACTCCCAGCAAAGGCATGGATATTTTTCGAGGACCCGTCGCAGAAGCAGGCGAGGCAGAGTCTGGGCCTAGTGAGGCCAACGCTTCCAAGGAGAACAAGGCAGTTCCCCGTGATTCTCCAGAGGCGTAGGGGGGACGTACCATATTCACCATTCGCTCAAGCAGCAATCTCTATGGGCCCAACGGTACCCGAAAACCCGCTGCACTTACGAAGAAGAAAATTGAAAATACAGCATCACCCCCCCCCCCCCCAGCCTTTCTCATCTCTCTTAGACAATAATTACTTTCCGAAATGCAAAGAGTAAACCCTTTGCGTATATGCACCCACAACGCTCGGTACGACAACGGCGCCTGACATGATGAGCTGTCCGCTCTACGTCTTTCTCACTCCCTATTCCATCGCTATATTTTTCCCTCTCAATACACGCCTTTTCTCACGATCACTGTGGAAAATTTCGAATAAGGAAACGGACGACCTAGGTGTCTAGTTGTAATAGTTGCGCGGAATTGCGGTTAACCTCCCTTGTCCCCTTTTCCGCATACAGAAGAAACGTATTGTTTCTTGTCCCTCCTCGTTCTCCACCTAGTGCCAGGGAGGCATCTCTGTACGCTGTGCAGACCTATATATCTCTTCATTTCTTTTCTCTTTTCTTTCCTCCTTCCTTTTCTTCCCTCTTTCCTTTTCTTACCCTCTTTTTTAGTTTCAACGACATATTAACATTCCCATCAAATCACATCTTGTACGTTTCGCTTTGTTTTCTTGTTCCCTTTGTCACCCCTTGTATCTGTTTCCTTATTTGCCTTCTGCACGCGCATACCTCCATACAGTGTACGCACATACACCTTCATTATTTTTTCTTTCGTGAGAAAACAAACGTAAGGTCACACAAGCGCTACAGCGGCAATCGGGGTGCTAGCCGTTCACGAAAGCAATTGTGCGGACCCACGCATTCACCTGTGCTGTTGCCCCTCCCTCCTACTCGTCTATCTTTCTTACTCGCTCTTTTTTCTTTCTTTCACTCACTCTAGCCGCCGATAGTTACGTTCCCTGCGATTTTGAAGCGGTCCTTTCTTCCTGCCAGCCTTTTTTTTCCCCCTTTCGTTCCACTGTTTACTGTATACCTCTACGTCAATAAACCTTCTGACTTTGGAGTTATAAGCACTGTGTGAGGTCCCGTCGCAGCACATACCGCTGCTACTATATATACACAGCAGGTGTAACTACATCCTCAAGCCATTTCCGGGTGTGTCGTTTTTCGTCGCTTCTTTACTGCCACTGGCCTCTTCAGCGAACCCCGTCTTTGGCCCTGTTGGGATAACTACCCGCCACTAGCTTTCCTGATTTAACCTCACTGGATAATAATAAACAAAGGTAATTGGATTGATACTCGGGTTTGTAGTTCTACCCGTCAGCGTGCACGAACGTGCTCTTATATTTTTGATGTAACTGGCTTGACTCCACGGCCCATTTAATCAAATTGTTACTGTTGGATTTTTTTTCGTAGAGTCTGCTTTGGAACGCCAAACACCCATTCGTCCAGCGTCGATTATACCCCATCGGGGTGGGCGTACGAATCTTAGTGGGTTTAGAGGGCATCTCTACGTCTTGTCAGAGTCACCATGTCTGAGGATGAATCATCTGTAGAGAGCGTGGAGCTTCTTGGGGTGGACCTGTCGCACAGTGCCGCCTCATCCCCTCACGGCCATGTGGACGTGTTTCGAAATTCGGCCCGGACGACGCTAGTGTCCACCACGGTAGACAGGGGAGTCCCACATCACCTTGTTGGGCAGCAGGACGAAGGCGGTGATTCCGTGCGATCCGCGGCCACATCAAACGCCTCGTCACGGCGCACCGATGGTATTAGAGCTGATCAATGGTCAGAGTCGGCACAGCCCGGCCGGCCGTTCGCTGCGGAGGAACCACCGCCACATGCACGGCATGTCCCACCACTGCCGTCTCGGCTCATATGCACAAGCCCCGTCTGTTCAACTGGCTCTGGCGATCCACCGGTTATGGGTCGTGCAGGTGCTGACGCGGACGACAAACCTGCTGTAGCAATGAGCCTCGACGGCCGCCCAATCCTTCGGCGACCTGTGAAATTACAGCCGCTGCAGACCAGCCAAGCTGCCTCACTCATTCAGTCGGAGGCCAACAAGTCCACATGCAATAGCCACGCAAGGGAGCGTCACACAGATATGCCCGGAGATCCGTTAACCGATCAGAACGACAGTGCACCCTTATCAGCGATGTCCCCCGTATCCACCAAGTCCGATGGTAATTCAACAGGCGTAAGGCGTAGCGACGATGTAAAGGCGACGCCCTCTGGAGAGGTACCCAGTAACGTAAATAGTCAGGGTAGATCCTCCTCACCTGTAGTGGATCATGGATGCAGTAGCGGGGAGCAACCGGGAGAGCGTCCCAATAATGTGGAGGTGTGCTATTCGCGTGAGCTGGCGTATAATGGCCCGACAACGAACTTATCTATTGCTCTACCCATTCCACCTGATGCAGAGGAGCAAGCTGCACTCTTTTCACCAGCCAACCAAAATCTCAGCGGCGGGACACCGAGCGGTGCAGAGGGCCGCCGCAACACCCGTGATGACGGGGTCGCAGGGGCGTCACCTAACCCCTCGCGCCAGATCGACGAGGAAAATGACGGCAGGGTGCACGTGCCGTATCAAATTGACACAGAGACCTTTCCCGTACCACTGACCTGCCCTGATGATCACTTTCTAGGGGCGGACCGGTATTGGTGCCCGGGGAAGCCGCTGCGGATTGCATATGTCACATGGAATTTGGCGAGCAACAACCCTCGAATGGGCGAGGTTGCTTCCTCGTGTGTGCACCCCAATGCGCACCTCGTCATTGTGGGGACGCAGGAGAATGGACCCTACATTGGCACAAACAGCAAGCAAAATCGTTGGACTCATGATCTGGCGTCGAAGTGTTTGAGTGACCAGTACACCATTGTTGGTAAATGCCACATGTGGGCTGTGCACATTGTCGTCTTTGCGCGCACCCGGGATGTGGCGCAGTACATCTCTCACGTGGACGCCTCGCGCGTCACGACGGGCCTGATGTGCGGCATGGGGGGCAACAAGGGCGGCGTTGCCGTCGCCCTCGCTGTCTCAATGAAGCCACTGCGCATCAACGACCCCGAATCGCACCGCAGCGTTCACGGCAGCTACGCGACATCGCGCGCTGACTGGCAGCGCAACCACAGCGAAGACCCTACAGACACGAGGGGTCACATTGACTCGCCCGTCACTCCTGCAACAGTGAACGTCACGGCAACTGCGCGCGGCTCGACGTTCACGGTCGCCACCTCGAACAACGGGCCCGATGACATGAAGCGGCAGGGCTCCTCTACGGACAAGTCATTCTTGGACAATGACGGCCACGGGCCCGCTCTGCAATCTCACCGACCGTCCGCGCCGCTGTCTCCCGACACCAATGGCAGGGCAGGCGCTAGCGATGGCGGATGCCCGCTAGACTCCATGCCACACAACCCAGCGTCTGCGACGCCAAAGAGCCAGTCACAGGCCGCGCTACCACCTCCATTCGACTGCGGCAGTCGCCTTCACCACAGTGACCACGCAGAGGACGACAGCGACGACAGCAGCGAGGACAGTGCTGAAATGGAAATACTGCGGTTGAACTCGTCAGAAACACAGGTCGGACACCCTCGCCCGCCGAGCGGGCGGGCGAGTGGCCTGTGGCGCGGACGCAGAAAAGAGAGGGGCCATCGTGGCTCCGAAACGGCTCCCAGCACCCCAGAGTACATGACAATCCTGTGCATCACCTCCCACCTGGCAGCCCACCAGGGTGCTGTACACCACCGCAACCGGGACTACCGTAAAATTGTGCGGCGGCTGAAGGTTGGGTACCGTGGTAAGCATCGCCAGTTCTTCAAGAAGCAGTTCAAGAAGAAGCGTCGGACGTATGGCGAGGGCACAGAGTATTCCCAAGAGGTAGGTAGTGAACGGAGGGATCGACGAAGCAGCTCACCACGCTTGACGTGGCAGCGGCGGCATTCCCACCACCCGAGGGGCAGCGGGTACGGCAGCAACCTGGACGCACCCCCTGACGGCGATGAGGTTGATAGCGATGATGAAACCAACATTGCGACTTTACAGTTGCCCAACTGGGCGAGCGAGTCTCCAGGAAACTACGGCAACCATCGTGACGTTACGGAGGAGTACGACATCACGTTCTTTGGGGGCGATCTCAACTACCGCATTGACGGTACGCGACAGGCGATTGAGTACATCATTCGCCACCACAAGGACATTCGCTCCATCCTCATCAACAACGATCAACTAACCCTCGAGCGTACGAAAGGCACGGTATTTCAAGGTTTCCAGGAGGGGGCGCTCTTCTTCCGCCCTACCTACAAGTACGAGGTCTCCAGCCAGGCCGGCGTCACCTCCGACGAATACAACTACGCGCAGAAACGCAACCGCATGCCAGCATACTGTGATCGGGTTCTCTACAAGCGTCGACGAGGCTCTGCTGTGAAGAAGGTGGCTATCCGACTGTACACGGATGTCCCAAACGTGCGGACCAGTGATCATCGGCCTGTTGTTGCCATCTTTGATGTTGCAACGCGGGCATGCTACGGGGAGCCGTAATCGTTGGAAAACCCCTGTCATGCGCACAACCGTACACACACGCACTCAATCAGTGGCAGCATTAATTTTCTTACCTGCAAGGTTGGTGTTGTTCTCACCTGTCCATCTGTCTATTGGCTTCCTTGTCATGACACTGTCGTCCTGGTATATAGTAAGAAAGCGTTGGCATACATTCCCCCCCCCCCCTTCCCCCCCTCTTTCCCTACTCCTTTTGTCATTAGATGCCCAGACATCGAATCTCCTGTGTTTCCCCTTTCCCATATGGTTTCCTTTTGTGTGTGTGTGTGTGGTAAGAACACCTGTATATTTCCATTCCTCCTGTTATCTTTTCTTTCTTTCAAATACTGACATCGTTCTTCATGACTGTCCTTATCATGCCCCCGTGTACATTAGCGGACACCTAAACAAAAGTATATATATACTATACATGCGTGCATGTGAGTGGAATGGGTTGTATGTGTTGGCCGTTGCATGCTTTTATACATGCACGTGTGGATTCATTATAAAAAGCTGATGGGACCCCAGTGGACACACTCAGCGGAATCCACACCTTATGGATGTGAGAACCGTCGCCCAGAAGGTTCTATCACCGATAAGAGTACCCACTTTCGTTTGCTATGCGAACGGCTGGCGATGTAAATGAGCAGGTAACGTGTCAGAACGAATTTTCCTTACTACGCGGAAGACCCTTTTCTTCCTTTTTTTTCTACTATTCTACCCCTCTGCGAATACACTAATCGTTCTCCTGTTGAAATGAGGATCGCATTGCTCCTTTAGCAGCAGCAAAAGAAGGTTACACCAGCGTCCCGCATATTTCATCCACTATACATTAGTCCATTTTTTTTCATTCAAGTCTCCGCCCCCTTCACTTTCTTCTTGTATTTATCATCCGTTTGTGCCGTCGAGTGTCTCACACACCTCGACTGCACAATTACCGGAGGTACTCCCTATTTCACCGAAGCGCCGAGCTCTGCTTGACCGCATCGTGGTGGCGTCTCGGATGTCCTACTCGCGGCGAGCTTCCCATGCGGACCCGTCCGGTCGTGGCTGGTACGATGCGACCAAATCCGGCCTCGCCGCTGCGGTGACGGGGTACTTCAAGAAGGCGGGGAACAACGACACGAGCATCCGCAGAGTCCAGGAGAACGGGGCATCAGGCTCAGGGCGCCTGCTTGCCCTCATTGCGCCGCACGCCGGGATTTCCTACAGCGGTCAGACCGCGGCAGACGCCTACCTGAGGTTGTGGCAGTACCTGTACCCGTCCGTCGCGGGGAGTGCCGGCTCGCGAGTGCGCCGTGTCTTCATTCTTGGCCCCTCCCATCATAAGGGCTTTGAAGGGGTCGAAATCTCTGGTGCGTCCCAGTACGAGACGCCGTTCGGTGACGTCCCTGTGGACACAAAAGTCACTGCAGACCTGAAGCAGGCGTGCCGCGAGAGTGGCGTCCCCGCCGCCTTCACCTCGCAGCGGACGGACGAGGATGAGCACTCCATTGAAATGCAGATGCCGTTTCTGTCGTACATTCTCCACACACCGCCCGCCGCCGGAATGAACCCAATCGCACCACGTATCTCGATCGTGCCGGTGATCGTGGGGTGGGGCGAGCGCAGCACGGAGGAGCAACTCTCCCGTATCATGCAACCGTACCTGTCCAATGAGGAGAATGTGTTTATCCTCAGCTCTGATTTTTGCCACTGGGGCTCTCGCTTCCGGTACACGTACCACTACCAAAAGGACAAGTACCCGCATATTGGCGACGCCATCATTGCCATGGACCACGCCGCGATGGACCTTCTCGAGGCAAAGAATATCAGCGGCTGGTACGACTATTTCCAGGAGACGGACAACACTATCTGCGGACGCCGCCCAATCAGCGTGGGTCTGAACTGGTGGACCAGTAAGCACAATGCGGACAGCGCAAAGACGACGTTGGAGTTCGTCAGCTACTCCCAATCAAACAAGTGTAGCAACGTGCGCGACTCCTCGGTCAGCTACGCGTCGGCCATCGTACGGCAAGTAGCGTAGTGTGGATGGGGGAACCCCCCTCCCCCTCCATACCCTCCTGTATTAGCCCCCCGGTTGGCACCGCAAAGGCAACCCGCCACTGCGTCGACACACAAGTGATACGCGCAGCCAATATTCACACGTAGTGAACAGGTAGCGAGGATAAAGAAGTTATTTATATATCTCTTCCATATTTCCCCTCCCCTATACCCACGTACGTGTTGGCAGCAAATGCAAGGCGAAAGGAGCGACATTCATGAACGCAGTTTTATCTTCGCGTACAATCGCCTCTACTTTCACTTTCGAACCACACGCACACTCCCACGTGTACATCGATCTTCTGCAAGTGGATTTCACGCACACAAGTTTGCGCACAAAATCTCCTTCCCCCACTTCACAAGTGCTTGTATACCAACACACAAACTTTACACCCCTCCCAGTCTATCTGCTCTTCGATATCAGCCCTGATATCCGGCAGTCCCTTGCTGAATACATGCCTCAATACGAGAACACACGTGAAACAAAAAAAAGAAATACAGAGAGCCGCACCCTCTGAGGTCAGGCAGCCTGACCTTAGCCTCTTTTGTCGCTCTGACTTCCGGGCCTCACCTCCCCTAACACGCGGTTCCATTGCTATGTTGATCAAATGTCCTAACGGTAAGCGCCGCGCGATCTGCTAACAGTTCAAGCGAATATAATAAGATAGGGGAAAGGATGTATCACTCGTGATCGCTACTTATATATATATATATACATATTTTCCCGCTCCCACCTGCTGTACTTGTTCTAGTATACTCTACCCACGACGTGTTCCCCGCAAGCTCTTGACAAGTAACTTTTTCTCTTTCTGAAGGATACAAACGGAAATAACAGGTATGGTAGTGCTCAACTTTCAAACAAGTTGACTACTTCATCCTTCTCGTGCAGAAAAAAATACACTTTTATTGCTCGACCTCTCCTGCGTTTCTACAAGCAATATTCTTGTTTTGTGCGCTCTGTTCTGTTCACGGCTATTGTTCTAATTAAGTAGTATCAGATAGGAATGGACACTTGCCTGTAATTATTGGTCAGCATCCATCACGACCCTTCCCTCTGAGAGTGGCCCTCATCTTCTTCAGGTGACGCCAGCCTGCCAAGACCTACCTTCCTCCTCAGCCCTAAACATACACATATACACGCACCTTGTGTGCCTTCGCTTATACTTTTTTTTCCCCACTCTTCATGACGGTGCCACTTGCGTAACATCTGAATATTCGTCTCGAAACTGATTGTTTTTCTCAGTCCTCCTGGTTCTTTTACTTTCATTTTCCCCTCTCCACTTTTGCGCGTGCGCTATTGGGTGGAAACCCTACAGCTTCCCTGCAACGATTACGAACACGTTGCTGCCTCCGTGCCCGTGCCTCTCATTTCTTTTTCTAACTCGCCTCCTCCTTCGCGCACACCTTTTTTAACACCCCCGTTGCTCTCTTTGTCGTCGTCCGCGAACAAAACACAGAGATACATAAGAAACACAACAACTTTACTGACTAATCTTCCATTTCACCCCCTCGGACAGATATATATATATATATATATCAATTTACTCTCATTTTTCCCCACCCTTCTGTAAATATCCCCCTTTCCCGCCTCCCACAGCTGCCAAGGCGGGAATCACAACGGCCACACACATACACCAAGTAACATTCCCAACAGCCGACAAGCCTAAGGATGAAGAGCCGCCGCCGCCATATCCCCTTCGGGGAAAAGGTGGACCCGTCCGCCTTTGACTACACCCTTCTCAACCATCTGTACATCCACGAGGATGGCAACGACGTCATTGACTTCGCCGGCTTCTCCACCACGCAGGAGAGTGCGCATGAGGTGCGCTCGCTGCTGCGGAACCGGAGCTTCGCGCCGAACAGCAACGCTGAGCGCACTGCGTCAGGGGCGAAGAGGCCAGCTGCTGCTGGCACTGGTGTTGTGGGGACCGCGCTGCTGCACCTGCAGGGCGATGCCCCACAAGAGGGCGACGTTCCAGTGGCAGCCGTGAAGGGCGGCGCGCACAAGTCCCGCCTTGTCAGCGTTGAGGACACGGAGGCCCACATCTGGCTGGTCACCCAGGCCTCCGAGGAGCACCCTCCCTACGCGCGTATGTTCGCCTCCCCCGAATCCCTCTTTGCATACGTTGATGAGCGCGGCTTTGAGCTGCCCGTGAAGGGCCAGCGGCGCAAGCTGCCGAGGTCGCAGAGCCGCACCGAGGCCTCCCCCACTTCCCGCGGGCCAGACACAGCCTTTCCTGTGCCGCAGAGCCGCCGCGATCAGGGCCCGCTGCCTATCACAAAGTGGGTTGACGTGCAGGCGGACCCAGCCGACCCAAACACGAACAACTTGGTTCGCAAGCTGCTCTCGCGCTTCCCCATCGACGACGCGACGATGGACAACTGCTTGTACCTAAGCCCGCACGACTTCATCGACTCGACGCACCTGTCCTCTCGCACTGCGAGCTATGCTTTTGTGATGCTCACCTGCACCCCCCTGACCGGCCTTGACTTCTCCACTGCGAAGGACGGCAAGATCAAGAAGAACAGTCACCTGTCGGCGGGTCGGCGGCTGCGACGACGCTTCGGCGGACGCAAGCGCAATTCTGCGACCAACGAGGATGGCCACGCACCGGTCCCTGGTGAGGAGCGGGCCTCAGCAGCAGCAGAGCCCTACGGCCCCAACGACTGTGCCATGGCAGACCGCGCCTGCAACGCCAAGGGTGTGATGGAGATGCGCTTCGAGGCGGTGCGTCTCAACTTGCCGCGAGCGGCCGTCCCTGACCCGGTGCCGGTTGCCGTCATCGCCTTCGCGGACTGGATCATCACGGTGCACGAGAAGCCTTTTGCGGAGATGGACGATCTTCTTCGGACCATTCAAATGCACTGCAGCCCCCAGAGTCTGCTGAAGAGGGCCCAGTCGACAGTGTCCCACCACAACCTCCAACCACAGCGCACCCTGACAACGGCGTGCGTCTTTGGCAACCTCCTGCAAATCTCGATTGGCCACCACCTGGATAGCGTCGACCTCGCCCAGGCGGTGGACGAAAACGGCGACGTTGTCTTCGACATCCGCACGTCTGACAAGGAGCAGGACCACGTGCTGCGCCACATCACTGCCATTCGGCGCTGCTTTGGTGAGTGCGGCGCGGACGTCACGCGTCGCGAGAGCATCGTCACGGCCTTGCTGCAGCCGAACCTCGCGCACAACTTCCTCGTGCGGGACCCGGTCACCCGCGAGCAGCTGACCAACGCACAAGCACACATGCGCTACGTGCAGCACGAGCTGAACGACTGCCGCGACACCGTAGCCGTGGCCAATTGGTACCACAACGTCGCGCTCCAGTGGGCGCTTCTTCGGCGCGGTAATCGCGCTCTGCGGCAGCTGCTCCAGCTGTCAGAGATGGCCAACATCATGTACCCCGTGATCGCCATCCAGACCCTCTACTCCGTTAACGTCCCCGTCCCATTCGATGTTGGGGGTGATCCTCCGAGTACGACGCTGGTGCCGTTCTTTGTCATTCTGGCAGCTATCCTTCTCTACGCCCTGTTGTGTAGCCGTGCTGTTTACCGCATCTTCAAGCGCAAACCATTTGAGACGAAGCTACTTGCATAAGCGTTTCTCTGGGCGCGAAATAGTTTTCTCTTGATCCTCCTTGAGAGTGAAATCTGGCGGGCTATTCCTCCCTACTTCAATCTCCAACTATGAAGTTTTTTTTTGTTAACATTATAAAAAGCAAGGAACGGGTTATTCACCTTTCCCTTACTTGAACCAATATGCTTGGTGCGGGTACTCGCCAGTACAAACCTTTGAAGAAACGACGTTGTCACACCTGTATCACTGTTGAATAATAACGTGCAGTGTATAAGCAGTATGAAGAAGAAACATGAAAAGGCACTGCATGGTGTGGGGCCGTGGAGAGATCAAGATGAAAATGGGTAGTTTGTGTCACCGTTGCCCGCGCATATATGGGCAACGAGGGAAATCCTGTTGACAGGCAGCTTCTACTCTGCGGAAAATAAAAAAAATATCAACTAAGCGACGAGATATGGGCAGAGGGACCCATGTACGCATACCCTTGCTACTATAATGGTCGCACCGCAGTGCTGGTGGCGACTGATCGTTTCCGCGCAGTTGTGTGGGAAAGAGCGATGCACTCTTCACTTCTATGGTCAAGTGAAGATTCATGTTGGACGTAGCGTAGAAGGATGTGCGAAGGAAGTCACATGCTCATGGGTGAGGAAGTGTTAACCAAAGAGCAAAAAGAACTGTGCGTGATTCTCGCCTGGGGTGGTGTGGGCACGCCGATGGCGACGGGCTCTAGAACCGTGTAGCGGTTGACGATGTAACCCTTCTTCGGACCGCAACCGACAGAGTTTACCTTCTAACGTTCGCTTTTTCTTTTGCTTTCCTGTCCTTAAAAAAAATGTCCTACTGTAGCCACGCTTTACAGGAAGCCACCTCTAGTCATGCTCAAGATCAGCCAGGCATGTCACGCGCGCCTGCCGCTGGCGCATTTTAACATGAAACACTTTCAGTGCAAGCAGAAGCACGTTCTCACCCCTAGTAACTTTCACGAAGTTTTTTCCACTGCGGTAATGCCGCGTGACCGCCTGCTGCGTCACTCAAGTATCGGCGGCGGCGCTACTCGCGTTCTTGTGCTAGATAACAAGCAGCATGTGAAAGGGGTGTACTTCCCCCTGCTCTGTCTGCCGCACCCCGCGGTGGTCGACGGCGGCGACAGCGCGCTGGGGCTGACAGCAGCCAATTATCTTGAGCTCATCACCTCCCCGGCAATGGAGGAAGGCCCTTCGTCGACGCTGGTGGTTATTTCACACCCGTACGGCGTCGGCTTTGCCACCTTCGCACCGGATGGCTCGCTTCGGATGCCCCTCAAGAACATTGCTGCGCCGCCGGAGCTGGTTGAGAAGCAGATGCGCCACCAACAGCAGCTCCACGAGGAGCAGCAGCAGTCCCCGCCGGACGAGCCGCCTCCGGCCTACGACGCGACGCAGCCCTCTCCGCTTGCGACGCCCGAGTACATCGCCAGCATAGCGCGGGCAATCACGGACTGCTATGACGAGTACCTCACTCACTGCACCACCTGCTTCTTCGTCACGCGCGACAAGACAGCCTCGTTGACACTGCGTGAGCTGCAGCAGGAGGAGGCGCGTGTTGTGAAGACGACCGGTGCCCCTAGTTGCGCGATCCCATTCATGGATAAGCGGTGGGTGGCGTTGCCGGACTCCATGCTGCAGTCGAACCGGCAAATCTCCCTCTACACACGCGACCCCGTGACAAAGGAGCGCGTCGTAGATCAGGAGGGTCTCTCCGCCGCTGTCAACAGCGGAAAGCTGCAGCTGGACGTTTTTGTGAAGCCACCACAGCCGGCGGCGTAAGGCGACTAGGTGGGCGTCGCTGGTACAGGCGCTATATTTCGCAGGAAAACAGGAAGGCGGCGGAAGGTATACCGTTTGTGCCGCGGTGGTGGACAGGGACTGCAACACACAAAAGGCAGCCTCAAATATCTGCCTCGGTCTTTACCACCCGCGGCGATTGTCAACTGTGGATGAATACCACCTGCACCTTACGCTCGCTCTACGTGGTGGTGTGGAACGCACCTTTTCAGGAGGAAGGGGGATGAAACTGGCAAAGGAAACTCCTACTTAGAAGACACTCCACATACATGCACGCGTATATATATATATATATATATATATATATACACTCATAGATCACTATAATCTCCACGCTGACGCCCTTACTGGTTATGCTGTGCATCATACACCAAGGTCATAGAATAGGGAGCGTATTCACTTTCTTCCCTGCACGATCATAAACCGATCCGGGACTCCACCATCAGTTCACCCCTCGTAAAGACAATAGCGTATAAACAAAGATTGCCTGTTTACTACATGCGAAACGGACACTTCAGGGAAGTAGTCTCGTACGCTGCAACCACTCCATAAACTACCTCCTATTAAGGGGGGCTGCTTCCTCGTCCATCCATGAATGCAGTACTCACTTCCATGGTCAACTGCATATCGTGCAAATAACCTCCTGTTTCTTTTCCTTTCTGACTGCCGTGCTTTCTCTACACGGATACTGTGGCCATAGATAGTGAAACAGTCTGCATTTTCGAAAACAACACTGAGTTCTCCATACACACATCTCTACCTAGGAATCCGATTATTATCTTTATTACGGAACATAGTAAGTATCGCGTAGCAGTAGTCTTGGGAGGAACCGCGTAGTAGATCTCCCATACATACCTTGCTTTTGACTTCTCCTTAGTACTTGATTATTCATACTCATCTATACACTGCAGATCAGGATGCGTCGTGCGGTCGTTAGCGGAATCACCACCCGGGTCCTTCCTGTGGCAACGGCAGGCGCCCTTGTGACGTCAACCCGGACATGCATTGCCTGCAAGGGCATCGTCGAGAACCGCATCATGAAGCACTACTCCAACCGCACCGTGGAGGAGTCTAAGAAGGAGCGGGTGGCCGCAGAGACAAAGGCGATGCACCCCAACCCGCGCAACCGCAAGGAGGAACTGAGCCACCTCACCCAACAGTGCAGCTACGAGTACGTGCCCGAGTTCCAGCGCTGGGCGAACGACATGATGGCTGTCTACAGCGACCCCCAGGGGTACGGCCACGACATGGCCTACCACTACCACCGTATCTGGAAGGGCAAGAGCCTCACCCGCCGCGGCGTCGAGGACGGCAACGACGCCTTTGCCATCTGCAAGGTCCATCCCCACTAGTTGAGCATCCTTCGTCAGAAGCAATGAACCCCGTAATGGGCCCACCGTCTTGGTGTTTGTTCCCCATCGCTGCCTCCATTGTTAGGACGATGCCGTGTTCCTTTACCTTTGAAAAAAGGTCTGTACACGTAGTAGTATCGTTGAGGTGCTGTTGTCGTGCCACCTCGACATGTTCTTCCCCCTACCCTCCTCTCCACCGTATTTCCCCACTACCAGTCCCCATTCGCACATACACACAAAGTGGCGGCGCATAAACGCGCAGAGTCGTATTTCACTACGGCAATCGTGTTGCTTTCTTTTGCTTTTTTTATTTGTGACACTCCATGGTACGCTCTCAGCACATCACGCTAGCTCTTTAAGAGCCTACGATTCAAACTACAAAAATAAAAGAATTAATTGCAGATCAATACGCACAATGACCATATCTGCCGCAAAATAGAGGTCCATCAAGGGCCGCCGTACCATTAGTTACGACAGCGTCATGAACACAATGCCTCGTTGGCTCAGTTTTTTGCCGGTCAATTTGTCCTTCACCACCAATCGTCCTCTCTCCGTATACTTTAGAGACATATATGGAAGTGTCATAGCTTCTCCTCCCATTGCCCACATAGCACAGCATCGGCAGAAAAAAAACAATTGTGACAGATACTGCGGTTCTTCACTACCTGTCATCTGCCGTGTACTACAACTTGGCAAACCGCCATCGTAATAATTTGTTATCGCAGGGTGGACTGCCCGGATCAAAAAAAAATAAAAGTATGCCGCGCAATAAGACGAGGCGTAGCACATCAGCGGATTCGTCCCGCGCCCTCCGTGAGCCTACCGTAGACGTCCATGCTGGGGATCGCGCGCACCAGGGTGGACCGGGGACACAGGTACTCTCGCTGCAAACATTTGCGTTTCTCTTTTGCTACCGTTTGGCGGTGGCGCTGGCCATGCGCACGGCAGAGTCGCCGGACGAGTGGTGGCAGAGTGCCGAGGTGGCCTACTACATGGTGTTTGGAAAAGGGCACCTCAGCTGGGAGTGGAAGGAGGGCATACGGTCCGTCGTGTACCCCAGCTTCTACGCACTTCCCTTTTACGTTCTCAAGCTTTTGGGACTAGATAATGTCTGGACGGTCTATCTAGCTGAGCGACTTGTGCAGGTGTGCATCGCTGTCGGCATCGACCTTGCCATCGTTGCCCTAGCGCGGCGGGTAGACGAGGCCATCGCTGAAGATAATCGGCAAACCAACAGCCGCTCAGCAGCGGAGACGAGACAGTGGCGGGGCCACCGATGGGGTGTGTCGCCGTCTGTGGCGCAAACTGCACAACGTCTATCGCTCGTGTTATGGTACATGATGTACAATGGGTTGCGTTCCTACTCAAACACAGCCGAGGCCCTGCTTGTCATGCTTGCTGTCCTGCAGAAAAACTACATGGCATTTCTGCTGCTCTCCGGCGTCGCCTGCATGGTGCGCGTGACCGCATTCATGGCACTGGCTCCCGTGTTTGTCCGCCATGTTTACATGGAGCTGCGCCGGCGCGGCACTGTCAGAGGACTCGCGCATTGCGCCCTGTCTAGCATTGTGGCGGTAGTAATCATTCTCGCGGCGATGATGTCGATTGACTACATTTTTTACGGGTACTGGATCCTTACCCCCTACAAGTTCCTGGAGTTTAACATAATCAAGAATGTGTCGCGTTACTTTGGTGTGCATCCCTGGTGGTGGTACTTTGTGGCTGGTTTCCCTGTGGCTGTGGGGCCACACATTGGCTTCCTAGCCTTGTTCCCCTCCACACTCAACGCTGTGGCCAAAGGGAAGGGCCGCGACAAGCGCAATGGCGGCCGCGCGCGTGCCCTTCTCCTTCAGCTCGCCGGCCTCCTGGTCTGGACAATGTCGCTGCACAGCATGGTTGGCCACAAGGAGGTGCGCTTCCTCTTTCCCATGGTCCCTGTCGCCGTCGTCCTGATCAGCTTTGTCCTCTCAAGTTTTGTTCGGATGCCGGCGGCGACGCAGCGTATCAGCCTACGTGGCCACCGGCGTCTTTCCACACTTCTGGGACCTTTTCTAGTGACCCCCGCCCGGGTGCTTACTCTCAATGGACTCTTTGTGTGCATCAACGTCCTCATGTTCCTCTTCCTCGGCTTCGTGTACCGCCAGGGCGGCCCGAACGTTGTCGCCGCTCTGCGGAGCGCCCCACAACCGTACTTTGGCCGTGTGGATGTCATGACGCACTGCTACTTCACACCCGGATACAGCCAAGTGCACGGCAAGGTGGGCGAACTGCGCCTCATTGACTGTCCCGTTACGCTGGACGACACCACAGGGGAGCGCATCACCACCTTGGACATGTTGCTGCGGGAGCACCCAAAGGAGTTCATCTACTGGCACTATGAGCGGAAATTGCCGGCCGACCTCCCCGCGGACGTGGCGAGCACCGCTGCGTTCCAGCAGTGGCTCGCACTCATGGAGGATCGTCTTCCCCAGTCGGAGAGAAACGCGCTCACTCTGCCGGATGCAATTGTTGTCTTTGCGTTCATCAGCGAGGCACGGAGGGATGACTTTTTTATCCCGCACGGTTACACGTTACAGTCACACCTCTTCCACGCCCCAAAGAGTTTCGAGGGAGACGAAGATTCGTACGTAGATATTTGGGTAAAGGACAGCTCGGCACAGGCACACTGAGCGCTATAAGTAACGGGGTGTGAGCCAACAACAAAGGAAGGCGTTGCAGGCCCCCGTGAAGATCTTTTGCTTGCCGTGGGCTCCCTTAGCCTGGCAGCAATAAGCTATTCCACACACACCTTTCTTGAGGTGGTCATTCTTACCATGGAAACGACTGGCTCCCCATCATCTCTTTAGCCATATCTCAAAAGGAAAAAAAAACAGTGACTGTGTGGCGTATGGATGCAGCAAAGCTGCCCATCATTCAGACAAGTCACCCACAGAGGGGAGTCCCTGTTCTCAGGTGACTGGTACTGCAACCGTCGCTGATTTGAAGAGAAGGCTCTATGTCGGAGGTGGCCATTCAGTACCCATCCTCCTGCTGCTGTCCGTCTTCGCGGTTGTCAATGTTCCAGAGTGGAGGCACCCACCTGTCAGACCTGTACCCATCACAGGCACCCCGTGTCAATTTGTGCCCTTTGACTTCTTCCTGTTTTGACACGCACACACACACACACACTCATGTGCACATCTGAGCAGAGCGATTTTGCCTCACCTTTGAAGTAGCCATGACCTTAGGGGCACAGTCTGCTGGAGTGTCCGCTTCCAGTGACCCGCACTTGCGGACGGCGGTGCGGAACTACCTCCTCCAAGAGAAGGACGATGAGGTGGTGCTGGCGTTCGGCCCAGACTATTTCCACGGGGCTCGGATGGGGGCGGGAGTCGGGGGACTGACTACCGGCCTGTGGTCCCACATCATCTACCGCCGCATGAGGGAGGACCAGCGCCAGGCAAACCTTGAGGTAGGTCTGAAGCCCGGTCAGCGGAATAAGAACTTTTCTCGCTGGGTTCTGGTGCGTGGGTTGCGCACTCAGCCCATGCTAACGGTGGGTTGCTATGGCCTTCTCGCCACAACACTATTCAAGAGCATCAAACTGTCCCTTGCCCACCGACGCTGCCAGGAATTTTTCCTTGACGACGTGGAGTTCGCCATGCTAGCCCACTCCAGCAAGGACGACCCAGTAACCCGCGAGCTCTTCGAGAAGCTCTGCCGCGAAGCATCTGCCAACGGCGATGGTGTGCCAGTGTCACTGGCACCCAAGGCGGCGGCGTCGGCGCCTCCCTCGAGTGCTGCCACAGGCTACCGATCTGCCGAGCAGGTACTTCGCGAATCTTCCGTTTTCGCGTCTCCAGACATCAACAGTGGCACGACAACGCGACGCAGTCCTACGTACTGGGACGGCGTCGCGGTCGGCGTGCTTGGCTCAATCATGGACTGCTACGTCCCTATGAAGCCACTCCAACGGTATTACAACATGCGCTTTGGCATGCTGTAAAAGTGTTACCATGTGCCAGACGCTCGCCGAAAAGGGATAGATGCAACTGCGTTATAGGATTCTATCCTTTTTTTGGTGTCCACGTAGAGACACTAGCACATTGCTTCACACATACACATATCGGTGCACGAGCAACTTTATCACAAACAAAAGCGCTTCAAGAACAGGGAAACATTGACATTGCATGGCTCATCCTCTCACTTGAAGTTGTGCTGGGTATTGCCCACACACGTACTTCTATGTAACATAAATCGTTGGCTGGAGCGATGCGACATCACAACGTTATCAAACGCACCGGCAACATGCTATTCATCGGGTGCGTATTATGGTGCCCACTTTCTCTCTCTCCGACTTCGATTTACTTTGTGCTGCCGCACAACTGACTTCTCTTACTCCCTGTATCTCTCTCTTTCTCCTTACCACACGTCTGCCATACGCATTTATGGAATGTGCCGGGTAGTAACAACGATAAATATAAGTATTGCCCTGTTATACACTTTCTGGACATAATACAACAGGTAAGCACAGACACTAGCCCCCACATCATCAAGAGCGATGTCTGTAACTGTGTCGGATCCGACACCCAGCGGGACCATCTCCGAGGGGAGCGTGAAGCTGTACACAGTCACCTCCCCTGGATCGGGCAGTCACACGACTCAGGCGTCCCAGGCGTGCCCGGCAGCACCAGCGGCGGGCAGCATCCTGGTATCACACGCCCAACGGTCGTCCGACTCGTCCGGCCCCAATCACACAGCGCACGATTTCAGCGCGGCCTTCCCGTCTGCATGCGAGAACTCCGAGGGGCTCGCTGCGCAGCCTAGCGACGCCTACTCGATCGCGTCTGGATTTAACAGCCCCCTCAACCCACCGGCGGGGCGGTATCAACAGCACCCAAAGTGGCTGCATCCGCACGTCGTCCCCCCACCGGCTTTGGGTGAGGGCAGCAGTGGGGAAGACCGTCAGACAGCGACAAGCGACGCGAGTGTGCAGTCGTTTACTGGGCCGGATGTGCAGTTCCGCGTCGACAGTTTCGCCACGCTTGACAGCGCTGCTGTCCGTCGCGGCCAGCGCTCCCGTGGCCATGACTCGTCCTTTGCCTCAGGCCCTCTCGCTCCGCATGAGGCAAGTCGTGTCAGCGGCCTCCGTGAACTCCTTACTGCCTTCAACAACGGCCGCGGACTCTTCGTGGCGGCGGAGATGAACCCCAGCGATAGCGGGCGCATGGCGGGAGTGAGCTGGCCTGTCGGTGAAGGGCAGGGGCACGGCTCAACAGCCACCTCAATGACAGGGATGGCTTTCGATCCGAAGACCCCACACGACCTGCCACCCGAGCCGACGTATCATTCACCAGAGGTGGGCTCTCTTGGCTCTCTCACTCGGCAGCGGGCGCTTGCCGACGGGCATACGGTGCAGACCATCCAACTCGACGAACCCATCTCCTTCAACAGTTTCATGTCCCTGTCCTCGTTTGCACAGGGCCACAGCGGTGCCTTCCCCTATCTCACAGCTGGCCGGCTGTCTTTTGTGAACGAACCAGTCATCTTCACTGACAAGACAGGTACAACTACACTCCCGGAAAAGGGAGATGCCCCTTCCCTTCCCATTGCGGAGACAATGAAGCCAAGCACCACCGCCGCCACACATGGCACCGGCTCCCGACCTGAGAGCCTCTCTTTCACCGCGTCCCAGGTCCACAACGACAGCAGCGGCACCCGCGCCCCAACACCCGTGGGGGCGTCGCCGCGTGGAAGCGGCGACACCTCCACCGGCGCCTCAGACGACGACAAAACCGCCGTGCAGAAGGCTGACAGTGACCCGGCATTGGAAACCGCCTGCACCGAGGGCCTCGACGCCGAACCCTACGCCGAGCTCCAGCTCAACGAATTCGAGGCCCGCCTCCAGGTGGCCAAGCAGGAGGAGGCGATGCGGGAGAAGCTGCGCGCGAAGGAGGTCTCCATGTACCTCTGGCACAGCCGCAACGAGCACCGGGCAGCAAAGGAGGCGCGCGCCTCGGCGGTGACCATGCCAATGCTGCTGAACGAGGAGAGGACACTCTTCTCGCGCAACCTGCAAGCGCGCAAGGACCGCATGGAGAAGGCGCACATGCACAACATCGCGGCAATCGAGCAGAGCGTGCCTGCGCGGAGGTCCACGTTGCTGAGTCGTCTGAGCTGCCAAAACCCCACCTACAACCTCCCCCACCCCACCAACGAAAACGGCGAATCAAGTCACAGCACCTACACAAGCCTCTCCACCGCCCTGCCCGTCGTGTCGATGCTTTCGTCGACGCAGCCGCCACTTCAGCAGCTGTCGCTGAGCGGCCCCAGGCGGAACAGCCTTCGCGAGTCACGGCGGTCCGAGACGATGCTGACGGAGCAGGAGAACGCCATTGTGAACGCGGAGGTGGCTCGGCAACTGGCAGCGAGGCGATACTTGACCAAGCCAAACCCGACAGGCAACGTGTACTTCCCTGACACCATGTGGTAGTAACCAACATGTCGTTAGCGATACAAGTGCCGCCGTTGCAGCTGCTGTGATGCGCGCTGGGAGTGCCCTCTGTAAGTAGTGCTGACGTAGCAGCATAAGCACCTGTACTGCATCTCGCGAATAATCGAGGAGAATCAGCGAATGCTCCTGCATTTTTCTCATCCTCCCCCTCCCCCCCCCCCCCCCCCTTCCCCCTCATAGTGGTAAGTTCGTAAAAAGCGGCAGCCCACATTCTCTCTCCCCCCTGAAACATACACACACAACCGCCATCTTTCATTGACGAATACGAGTTGCACTGTGAACATTTCCCACAGTTTCCTCTTTTTGTCTTCCCTCATCCCCCCACCCTCCACATACACACACACCCGCATGCTCCCCTACAAAGCAGTGATGACCAGTGACTTGGCAACAGCACATGAGCAAGAGAATTTCGAAAGGGAATTATTGTTTTTGTGGTCAAGATGGAGTCACAAAGTAACAAAAAAACATCTTCTTCACGGGGATTTCTTTTTTTTTGCTGTTCTTTC